>JACEIK010007935.1:43008-56835 GCA_018107945.1 Datura stramonium
TAAATGAATATTTGTAAGTAATATTATAAAATATCATTGATGTACATTTTTTAAATTAATAATATTTTAATTTAATTAATTATAAAAACTATAAGTAAATATTTTGTAAGA
Organism: Datura stramonium; assembly: GCA_018107945.1. Lineage (NCBI taxonomy): Eukaryota > Viridiplantae > Streptophyta > Magnoliopsida > Solanales > Solanaceae > Datura > Datura stramonium. The sequence continues at coordinate 43,120 of JACEIK010007935.1, forward strand.
ATATCATGGACTGCATATTTGACAAGAAGATTAAGTATAAAGAGAAGTATGAAAATTTGAACCTAAAACCTCACTACTAACATAGTAGGAAAAAATCCTAGATGAAGAAGTCAAACGGCGGCCAGCCACCATCAGCTGGTTTTTCCGGGAATGATTTTCCCTCACTTCCAAACAATAACAAAGACCAATCAAAAGAATCAGAAAGCCCCAAGAATTATGCAGAGACCATTAAGGAGAAACAAACAGAATGTACTGGAGAACCAATAAGTAGAAGGCCCGTGACTATAAATGAAGGACTCCCTTGCATAAAATGGACGAAAGGAGAGGTGGAATGTACAAATATACTTGAAAATCTTTAATATGCAGTGGTAGGAAAATTTACGTATGGATGGCCTGAAATGGAAGAGTTACGTAAGAAAATTCCGATACAATGTAGAATCAAAGGGTCTTCTCATATTGGTTTATTTCACAATCCGTATGTCCTTATTAGGTTACAACTACAGGAGGATTTCATTAACATGGCATCAAAGAAGCTTACCACATCACATGTAAGGAGGGATACTCGTATCTAATGAGAATGCTAATATATGATGCTCATTTCAAGATCGATGAAGAAATGATAAAAGCTATATTGGATATCCTTCCCAAACCTACTGCCTACTTTCTTTGGCAAGGAGACTTTATTCTCACTTGCTTCGGCAGTTGGTGAACCCGTGCAATTGGATATGGCTACTATGAATAAGACTAGGCCTAGTTGTGCAAGAGTTAAGATCAAGGTGGACCTATTGCAAAAAATGCCTAGTATAATACTAATGGATATCGAAAATGAATCAACGGGAGAAGTAACGACTGAAGCAGTTAAAATTAGGTATGACTACATGCCCAGGTATTGCGTAGAATGTATATTACATGGTCATGAAGAACAAGATTGCAGATATTTGAACCCGATCATGCCTAAGACAATAGAGGAAAATAGGGGACCTGATGTGCAGAGACTACAAGAGGGTAAGGCTAAAATACTTTCTAGTGGGAAGCCCGTGAAAGTGGAGGATGATGCAGCATAAGACAACTCCTAATACGCCAAAAAAATAATGATATAACTGTAGGTAATAAGTATGATGCTTTGAGGGAAGAAGATGACAATAATGATTCTATCAATCAAAATAATAATCAGCTCATTCAAGAAATAGAAGTGCACAACAATTGCAGCCCACAGGAGGCCACCTCACACATAGCAAAGGAAACAAAAGAAGAAACTGCAAAAGAATGGATAGAAAGGTCTTTCGGAAAGCTACTGCAAGCCAAGTCCAAAGAAGAAGTCAACAAGAAGACCCAATTTGCAGTGCATAAGAGCCAACATTCTGGGGAGAAACCTGTAGAAAACAGTGCAATTAATATAAGGGGGGAAACTGCAGAGACTGGTGAGTTTATTTCACACTAGATAAATAATAATCATAGACAAGGAGATACTGCAGAGGTCAAAATACCTGCGGACAAAGATACCCAGATTACAGTGCATGGAAGTAAGGGGAGAAACCTGCATAAAATAATGCAATTAATATGGAGGAGAAAGCTGCAGATATTGGTGAGTTTATTTCTCATTAGATATCCAAAGAAGGAGATAGTGACAATTAGGGGAATCAAGAATCAGATATACATAACTCTATGGCAATAATAGAAGTTCCTACAGTTATATAATCAGATGAATCTCAGGTGAAGAGGAGTTCAACCATTAAAGTGTTACATGATATAGTTTCCAATACAATTGAGCAAATGTCAGATGAAAAAGAGATAAGCAAAGAAAAGGAAGGAGAGGAAGAGCAACATAGAGCAGATCTATCACCAAAGGCTAACAAAGCTGGTAAAAGAGAAAAGAAGAGTGATATGGAGGGTACTTTACCCACCATAATCTTACCAAAGAGGGGGGGGGGTCCCTAAATCCACATCTCAATGACTATGAAATTTTTTATTTGGAATATCAGGTCAACACGACACAAAAAGCTTTTCAAAGGGTCCAAATGTTGAAGCATCACATATTTACCTTCATTACTCTATTAGAACCATTTCAGGATGCTAGGCAGATCAATGATATAGGAGGAGACTGGGTAGGACAGTAGTCAAGGAAAATTGTAATGGTAAAATATGGTACTTTACCAATGAGGAGGTAGAGGTGGAGGAGGTCATGAACACTAAGCAACAAGTCACTCTAAAACTCCTTAATCGGAGTTTGGATAAAACTTTCTATGTGACGATGGTGTATGCAAAATGTGATGTTGATCAAAGAGTGTTATTGTGGGAAGATATTTACCAATTGGATAATATTATAGACAAGCCATGGATGATTGAAAGGGATTTTTATATGGTACTAGATGAGAAAGAGAAGATAGGAGGGCTCCCGGTAATATATGAGAATTATGAAGACTTTGCTTACTGTATTGAAGCTTGTGAGTTGATGGAAATCAAATACAAAGGAAGCTCATTTACATGGTGGAATGGGAGGGATGGAAATGACTGTATTTTTGAGAGGCTAGAAGGATTCTTATGAATTCAGATATGCTGAACAAGTTTGGCAAAATGGAGGTGGAGCATCTATCTAGAACAGGTTCTGACCATGCCCCTATGTTAGTAACCTGTGAAGAAGTGGCTACAAATCCAAGAAAGACCTTGAAATTCCTAAAATTCTAGATAGAAATGAGCATTTCATGGAGGTGGTTCGACAGAATTGGACTGCTGCAACATCTGAGAACCCATTAGTGGAATTCAGGGAAGAGCAAAAAAAAGCTGAAAAAGGCTTTAACAGTATGGAGCAACGCAGAATATGGGGATATCTTTAAACAATTGATCATCAGAGAAGAATTTGTGAAATAAAAGAAAACCTATTTGTTGAGGATCCAAGTGATATGAACAGAACAGTGATGTAGAAGGCACAAGCTGAACTAAAGAGGTATCTACACTATCAAGAGGAATATTAGAAGCAGAAAGCAGGATTTGACTGATTTAAAGAGGGAGATAGGAACACAAGGTTTTTTCATAGCCTAATAAATGGAAGAAGAAGCAGACTGAAAATAAAGAAGATCCAGGACATGGAGGGAAACTAGATGTCCATTATTTTGGCATAAGCTGGTGATACCAATATTTTTGCCTCAGCTTATAGGTACTCACTTGATAGAATCATGCAAACCCTATAGGAGTATGAGACTCAATCTGTCCAGAAGATCAACAAAGAAAAAAGTGCATATTACATGCAACAAAATGTGGGAACAGGATCTAAAACAGCTAGTGGAGCAGAGATACAGGGATAACTAGAGGTCAACTTCCTATCCTATACTTGGGTTGCCCAATTACCCATGCTAGGAAAAGGAAAATATATTATTCTGAACTGATTAAAAATGTGACGGACAAGCTTCAAGCTTGGAAGGTGAGCATGTTATCCTATAAAGGAAAAACAGTGATGATTTCCAGTGTTCTACGGAGTATCTCTATACGTCTACTCTCTGCTATTGTCCCTCCCAAATATGTTATCAAGGAATTACATAAGATTTTTGAAAAAATTTTCTGGAGTAATAAGGAGATAGGGAGGTGTAAACATTGGGAAACTTGGCTTGATATGTATCTACCTGAGCAGGAGGGTGGTTTGGGATTTAGATCCATGTTTGAAATATCTCAAGCTGTGTATGCTAAACTATGGTGGAGATTTAGAATGAGGAGGTCATTGTGGGCAGACTTCATGTGGAATAAATATTGTAAGAAGCAAGTCCCTACCCTAGTTCAATGCAAAGGAGGATCATAAGTCTGGAAATTCATGCTAGCTAATAGAGAGGAGATTAAAAAGTTCATTTGGTGGGAACCTAGGGGAGGTAATTCAAGCATTTGGTATGATAACTAGACTAAACTTGGTCCTCTCTTCATATTTTTAGAATAAGATCAGATTGTAAATGTAGATGTAAATCTAGAGGTAATTCTAAATGAAGAAGGGTGAAATTTTAAGTTAATACAGGAGATCATTCCAAGTAATGTGGTGAACCACATTAGGATGAACATGAATGATGCTGGAAAAACATAACACAGTGATAAATAATGGTGGATGCTAATAGGTTTAGGAAAATTTTCTGTGAGTAGTGCATGGGAATTATTGAGGCAGAGAGAGGCTGTATTAGAATTCTATAAATAAATCTGGGTGAAAGATTTGCCTTTCAAGATATCTTTTTTAGCATGGAGGGCTTGTAAGGCAAGACTGCCAGTAGCTGCAGAAGTAGCAAGATGGGATCCCTCTGGTGATACAAATTGCCATTGTTGTACAGTTCCTTTATTTGAGACTGGACAACATATGTTTTTAATAGGGAAAGTGGCAGGGAGAGTTTGGGAGTTCTATGCTAATGCATCAAGAGTGATTGGCCCATGGATACAATGAAAGCAAACATTTATGAAATGGTGGAATGCTCCAGGGAATAATGAATGAAAAACTATTTTCCAAGTTGTCCCTATCATCATTATATGGGTATTATGGAAAAGAAGAAATATTATCCTACACGGAGGGATATTCACATTTGGTAAAGTGATATATGATATTAATGTCACAATTCACAGATTCACAAAAGCTAGACTGCCCAAAATATAAGATGTCTAAATTTATTGGCCTCTTTTAGCAGAATACTTGGAGAATCTTATGCCAAAAATAAGGTACAAGGTAATAAGGTGGTACTTACCCTCTGAAGGTTGGTTTAAATGTAATACAGATGGGGCATCCAAGGGGAATCTTGGGCCAAGTTATGCATCTTTCTGTGTTAGAAACAAGGATGAAAATGTGGTGGGAGCAAAGGGAAGAAGACTGTCAATTACAACAGACATTATAGCTGAGGCAACAGCTATTAAAGAAGGGTTGGGATTTTGTATACAAAGACATTTCTTTATTATAATTGTTGAGACAGATTCCCTAGCAATGGTTAATATTATAAATGGCATATGGGAAATTCCTTGGTGTGTGACAATGGAAGCCACATTATAAAGAAATTTATGAAGAGAGTCCCTGTGATCATTCAACATAACACTAAGAGAGGGAAACACCCTAGTGGATTATTATGCTAACGTAGCTTTTGATTTTGCAAGTACATTCCAAAATTTCAACTTTCAAGAAGTTCCACAATATGGAAGAAGCATCATTAATCTGGATAAGGTTAATACCCCTATTCTTAGGATTACAAAGGTGGACAGAGAAAGAGAAATCGAAGGCTAAAAAGTGCCAATCAGAAAGCTTTGTATAAACATTGTAAGGTAAATCACAGTTAGACATAGGCTAAAATTATATTATTTTTCTGAAAAGAATTCAATGGATTCGAGAGTTATAACACCTATTGAGAGCTTGTTGGGGTGTTCAGTATCATCAAATTAAGGGAAAAAGGCATTTTAGTCGTATTTCAAACTTAAAATTACCTTTATTAGTATTAATCATTGTTATAGTTATACCCTACCAGACCGGAAATAAACTTTTCAACTTTGCATCAGCTTATCTAATATTATTATATCTAATGTGTGGTATAACCTCTGTTGAGATTCAAGCTATTAGAAACGTAGTAATAAACATGGTAAAATAGCAAGGAGGGGAAAGGATCTACATGTAGATGGTCTTTCATATAGGGTACCAAGCCCAGGGAAAGTCACAAAGAAATAGTAGCGTGGGGGTAGGGTAGACAGAGATCGAGAATCACCTGGTGGGGGCGTACAGCCTTGTTGAGCTGGAGAATTGGATACAACATCATCACCCACAAGATCTGCAAATATAGAGGAAAAGAGAATTCATATGAAGCGGAAACCTTAATGAAAAGGAAAGTGAGGAGAAGGAAGTGAGCATCAGTGGAGCAGAGGAGTAAAGATTGAAGATGAGGTAGCTCTGTAGAAGATGATAGTTTCTAGGACCTTCCTATGCCTATATTGCGTTGTATTGTCTAAATCGGATATAGCCTCTATAGGGCCAAGTCTGATTTATCTTTCTTTTGGGTCGGTTGGCCATTTGTGCATGATTCTGAACTTTGATTGGTTTTTGAGAAAATTACAGAAATGACAATATTTTGGATGAAAATAGGCTGAAGTAGAAACAGTTTACTTATTTACATAAAATAATAATATTTTATGTTTCATGTGTTGTATTTAACCTACATAAAATGCAACACACATATACAAAAATCTAGTTAGTTAAGTGATTTTAGGGATTATGTTTCTTCTAAATAATCAGTTACCATTATTAACGTAATTCATAATTAATATATTTCATAATTAGTAGGACTCTAAAAATAGATGGAATTCAAATTTTACACTATTAGCTTGTATGGCAAATCTGGAAATTGTAATATATTTTTCTTCCACAACGTATATTGTATTTTTCATTCAAATCAATCCATATTTGTATTTCAACTTATATTATATTTGAATTTTATCAAATAAATAGATGATGTAAATATACTTTTTATCGTTTTTCACAAATAACTTTTTTTAGTCTTAGATATACACATATTTATTTTACGAATTGTATCATAACTCAAAACTATTTAGTTTGTTCATTAATTGATTTTGTTCATTAATTGATTTGTATAAGTTACTTTATCGCATGTTATTTTGATTGTATCAATGATATTTATATATACAGTATATATGTATTTCTGTATTTATTCATTTTTGTATTGATTGTATCATTCGTTGTCACGACCCGAACGTAGATCTAGATCATAACACGGGATAAGAAACCCCGAGAGGTCCCAAGTCAACCCATGGAATGGCATAAACATAAATCTAACTTCACTCACTTTAAGCGGAAGAATGAACATAAGGCATAGCGAAAACATAAACATAACATAACATATCATAACATTCGAAGACACTAGACATATACATAAGTTGAGTACTATATACTATCTGAAAGCCTCTACTGTGTAAGATGGGTTGATGGGACAACACCCCCAACTAACCCGGCCAACAACTGAAACATAGAATAACATAAAAGTCTATTCAAACGGCCCTCGGAACATGGGGACTCACCAATAGTGCTGATAGCGAACTCTGGGATGGACTAAGGATGAGGATGAGCCTAAGAGCCAAGTCCCGTATCATGAAACGATACAACATAGAAAGTATGTGGTCAGTACGTGGAATGTATCGAGTATGCAAGACAAGTAAAACGGACATTTAAAATACACTAAACTCATAAAACAACATAAGAGTAGGGCATCATGCTCATATCATAAATATCGTGACATAACGTAAGACTCAAGGTTTTCAAACCATTCGTAACCCATTCATTTTCATAATCATACGAGAATATTTATCAAATCATCACTTGAGCCAATATTATGAACATAACAATGCATAAAAACATGTGGAACAATGGGAGGACTCGTCATAATCGACATCATCATGGTAGAGCCTTTCATGATGCCCCAACCATCTCACTTACGTGGGCAGAGTCGCCCCTGGCTTTCCAGGCGAGCGACGTGCATTATATGATATCACGAAAGAGGGGATCATTATCATTGTAATGTATCATTATAAACCCACGGTGGCACGTGGTTATGAGACACCGGCATAGTCCTTTAAACATCGAGCTGCTCGGTGCTAGATACGGCTCCCAAAAACATGCATATTAGGCTCATACGTAAATCAATAACATCATTCATTAAGATTCATGGATAAAATAAACATTCATCATTCATTGATCTATTTTTAAAACACGATTAGCCATGAATCAAAGGCCCTTTAGTCAGCCAACATCATAAATCAATAAATCATGAGATCCATTTCATAAACCGTAAGTCATTCTTCAACATGTGGGCATTTCCCAATACTTTACCATGCTTTACAATACTCAATTCATTCGAAAACATACTTATAAATATGGGTAACTTGAAAACATGTTTTTCATCATCAATAGTTCATAAATCATAAGACTCATGCATACTTTAAGATCATACATATAACTTGCCAAAATCATCAAAATCATGTGTTGGGTATTTGAATAAATTCATATTTAAACCATAGATCATGCTGGGTTTGTAAATATCCAACAAATTAAAGTGTGGATCATAAATTGATTCATCATAGATCATTCATAATTGAAGCAGGTAATTACTTAAAAATCGAAATCAATAAATTTATAATGAAAATAGTTGTAAAAGTGATCCAAAATCATGGAATATGATGTAAACCACAATTCATAATAGCCCGTTAGTAAATCATTGAATTTTCAAGTGAATTCAAAACCCCATGAGATTTTTGATAGATTTTCATAAATTGAAGAGAATTGGGCATGAGTGTGAACGAAAATACCCATTCGTAACCCATACTTGGGTAAGATCGAGATTCTAAGGTTCCTTGATTGCGCAATAGAGGATTGACAGGGAAGTGCTTGAAGCTATGCTTGATCTCTCTCAAATTCTCTTAATTTGCATGCATGGGAATGACTTGTAGAGGGACTTAACCTATCTTATCATGCCCCGAGAAAATACATAAAACGACGTAGTTTAGGGCCTTAGAGCATAGAAAGGTCGAAAATATCCTTGATAAATTTTCTGAAGCCCAAGCCCAGGTGAACCAATGATGATTCCACGAGTCATTGCATGAAACCACGACTCGTGGTATCGGTCGTTGGTCCGTCACCCACTTTCGGATTCTTCTACTACTCGTGGGCAGTTATTACACTTGAAACAACGGGTACGTTCGGTGATCGTTGCTAGCCCCCTTCACAAACCTGAACTTTCTTAACACGAGCCTCACCACGGCCATGATTTCTTCCAACGAGTCATGAAAATCGTCGTTAGGTGCATGGAAATTCCAACAACCAAACAACGTTGGTGACCATGGGTCGTCACTTCTCACCACACGAGGTGTTGGATGGCCGTGGTATCCCCTTTGCCAAAAGAAAGGTCGACCGCTTCCCTACGATTGCAATATGACTCGTTGTTGAGAAATGAGTCGTTGTTTTGCGTCCATAGTCACCACTTGTCACCTTGACTCCCTTACCACATTCTAAGCGACTCATGGTGTCCAACAACAAGTGATCATATCATCCGTCAGAAATTTTATCAGTTTAGGCCAACTTCCCGTACGATCCGAGGATCTAATCTTAGGCATTTTGAGTATTACATTAAATGATACAAAATAAATATAAACAAAATAACATAAAAAAAATAGAGGAGAGAGTAAAAGAAAAAAAGATGAATTGTGTTTGGTTTGCCATGGAAAATGCAAGCTATTATTTATTGTATTAATATATTATTTAAGTTGTATCCACTTAAACCTAAATTAGCTTAAGATAAAAAATAAAAAGTGTATACAAGGATACATACAACAAAAATACATTGTACAATTAATAATTTCTCCTTTAGAATCTAGAAATACAAGCGAAATAAAAAATATAACAAAGATCTGTAAAAAAAAAATTAAGGTGTAAAATCAAGGCGAATACAAGAATTACAAAGATTTGTCCGAAAAAAATTCCTCGACAAAATAAAAATATATGGCGAATACAAAAATAAATATTCCAAATGCGAAAAATCGATGCCACGATAAATTTCTCTTTCCTCATAATATAAAAATACAAGCGAAAATATAAAAATACAAATACAATTCAAAAAGTTTCTATCAAAAATACATACGAAGAAATACTTTTGGGATAAGAAAATAGAGACGTCATCATATCTCCATGCGTTCTCGATTAAAACTTTACATTGTCAATCGAGATTTGATCGATAAATTAGTCGTCGACGACTTGAATTGACTTTTGGGGAGGCAATTTCGAACAAGAACAACCAAAGAGAAAGGAGATGCGAGAGAGAAAAAAAAGAAAGGGGGGAGATAGAAAGATGGAAGAGGTATTGGGTTGACTATGCAGTTTGATGATGAGCAATGTATGAGAGAGAGAAGAGGAAGAGGAGCTTGGGTGGCTATTGGAGAATTTATGGTGATGAATAAGAGAGGTAAAAATCAAATACAAAGTAAAAAAGTAAATAGATAACATATTAAATGAAATAAAGCCATATTATGTAATTTTTTAAAATTGTGGCCATTATATGTAAATATTTTCATAATTGTGCTATGTTATGTAATTTTTCATTGTTTTAATATATTTTGTGGCACATTGGCACTTTTAATTTAAAAGACCAAGAAAATTAATTCAATAAATATAATATGATAAAATTATTTAAATATTTGACCAAAAAAATCATAATTCTAATTGAAAAATGAGTGACGCACAATGTGAAATAACAAGTTAATACTACTAAAACAAAAAATTAGAGCAAAAAAATATAATAAATTTAAAATAATAATTAAAAAAAGTAAACATAATACTCTATGTTAGAAATCCCAACATAATATAAAATATATTTCAACATAGCAAGTAAATATAATTGAAGTAAAGGAAAACATAAGTCTATCGCCTCATTCAACAATAAAATTTTACTTATATTTGAAAAAACCTGAATAATAACACATTTATGTTAAATAAAGAAAATACTGTAAGAAGTAAAAAATATGAGCAATTACACAAAATCACAAAGAGTAAAGGTTGGAAAAGAAAATGTGAAATGGATAATATAAAATGAAATATATATTTTAAAAAGTAAAAATAAAAAGCAAAATAATAGAAGAAAATTGGTAAGAAAATAAATTAAATAAAGTAAAAGGAAGAAATTGAAAACTTGTAATTACTTATCATCTAATTGCATCTAATTCTCAATCTCCCTTGTAAATTAGAGGGCGTAATTCTCCCCTCTTAATTACACTCAATTTTGTATTAACTAAAATTATTTGGCCAAACAAATAAATCAACCTATAATTATATCCAATCTATATATTATTAAAAGAAGGTAGTGAAATATGAAGTTAAGGCAAGTGGCGGGTAGAGATTAGCCACTCGGCATACTTCTACAACAAGCATATTTCATCTTATTATAATAGAAAAATATAAATCTATAAATCTAATCAATATTATTTTTGCAAACATAACACTCCACGTTTAACTAATTATCATTATAATCGAATCTTGCGGAAAATAATTTTGATTATAATATTATACATAATTAGCGACATAGCGGGCACGTAATTATTAAAGTTATTCTAATAGAAAATAATCTAATCAATATTATTTCTTGCGGTCATGTCATAATTACGATCATTCCAATAGGAAAGATTACACTATAAATAATTATATATATTTAGGAGGATTTGTTCAACATAATATAGCGGTTCATCGTATAGGGGAGAAATCATGTCATAGGTAGAGTCATTCTAATAGAATGGCTTCCTACGATATATTATATATATTTATAATTTAAGTGTGCATGATTTATTTTTAATTTAAATCAAATATTGAAGGAAATAAGATTGATTAGATTATTTTTTATAATCTATATATAGCGATATATAATTATTTGATTGACAATTATTTGATATATAAAAATCACTCTATAATTAAAGTCATTCTAATGAAAAATATTCATCGAGCATATTCTATATATTTATAATTTAAATTATTTAATTAAATCATGCGATAATTAGAGTCTTTCTAATAGAAAATAGTCTAATCAATTTTATTTCCTACGGAACACATTTACTCACATTGAACTAATTATAATTTTATAATCAAATACTTGAAGAAAATAATTTTAGTTAGAATATCTTTATAATTAGAACATAGCGACACATCATAATTAGAGTCATTCTAATATGAATTAATCTAATCGATATTATTTCTGTAGTCATGCCATAATTATAATTCTAATAAAAATAATTAATAAATTATTATATATATATTTGGGGAGGATTCTTTCAACATAATACCAATGGTTTATAGTATACAATATAGGAGAAAAATCACACAATAATAAACTATTAAAAAAATTAAAAAAATTAAAAAAATTAAAAAAATTCATAATTTAAATTATTTAAATTATTGGGTGATGTATTTGAATTTAAATCAAATACTATAGGAAATAATATTGATTGATTATTTTCTATAATCTATATATAACATATATAATTAAAAAAATCAAAAAAGATAAAAAAATTATATATATATATATATATATATATATATATATATGAAATATTTTTTTTATGTTTTTTCTTTTTTTTCAAATAATTTTATATTATTGTAATTTTATAATAAGATAATAATATTATTAAGTTTTTTTAAAAAGAAATTCTAATTTCTAATAGGAAAATATATATGAAAAAATCATGTCATAATTAGAGTCATTCTAGTAGAAAATATTCATACGACATATTCTATATATTTATAATTTAAATTATTTAATTGAATCACGCGATAGTTAAAGTTATTCTAATAGGAAATAATCTAATCAATATTATTTCCTGCAGACATAACATTCACATTTAACTAATTATAATTTTATAATCAAACACTGTAGGAAATAATTTTGATTAGAATATTTTCTATAATTAGAGACATAGCAGCAAATCATAATTAGAGTCATTCTAACAAGAAATAATCTAATCAATATTATTTCCTGCAGACATGCCATAATTATAGTCATTCTAATATGAAAGATTCTTATGAATTATTATATATATTTAGGAGAATTTGTTCAACATAATATGAACGGTTCATAGTATATAATATTGGGAAAAAAAACTACCTTAAAGCCAAAAAAGTCTTCAAGAAATGCTTACTAAAATAACTTTATCAGTGAGATATTCGGAATAAAGATGCAATGGTATTTGAAAGTTAATGTCGTGCAATTATGGATGGTTCCTAATTGCAAAAGACAGATAATCCAATTTTGATAGAGATGTTACGCAAGATGAAAAGGTATTTGTATCATCTTATTGTCATTATGAATACATATGTTGACTACCCTCACGATGGATATGATATTGATATTGAATTTTTTGTTGGGAGATCGTACCCATGCAACTGTGGGTAGGTATGTTATCCATATGTTCAGAGAAAAAATAAATGAGTTGGGACTGTATATCATAAATTTTTTTATTGTTGATCCAAATAACGCGAAATATAAGACCAATAAACACAAGTTGAGGCTGATGTTTAAAATAGAATAACTGTGAATAAAATAAATGATCTAGAATTCTTTATAAATATCTTCAATCTATAACCTTTATGAGTAGTTGATGGACCAACTTGATGTTGATGAGACTGACTTATTTGGTAAATATCAAATTTGCTTTTTATTTACATTGATCTGTTTTCGCAACTGATGAATATTTCTGTAAATGAACTAGATATCATAGAAGAGATTGTTAGTCACAAAGAAGCGCAATCACACAAGCAAGACAGTAAGATCAATATGTTTATGAATATGGAGCTACAAGATCATCAGTAAACTCGCAAACATGATTAGAATTAACATATAGATTTCAATGTCATTATTTTTCTCAATGTGAAGTTGTGTTTTCTCAAGTAGGATGAAGAATATTCCAACTATCTTTCGGGGTGAATTTGTAGAACAAATTATATCATAGTTAGAAGGATCAAACGATAATCCTGTTGTAGTGGTTATTCAAGAAAACATAAGCCAAAGGAGATGTTGACATTTATTTCATTAGTATTTATTGGTTTACCTGTTGATCAAGTGAAATAAATTTTTTATGATTATTTATTCATTTGATAATTTTGTAAATTTAAGTTTTTTTTTTAAATTTATATTTTTAAATAATTCTTTTCTTAAGTATCATCCGCGTGGTGGGCGG
>JACEIK010007935.1:57957-68788 GCA_018107945.1 Datura stramonium
TTAGTTGTGCTATGCATGCTGCATTATCTTCATATAAAATTGTGGGTACTTTGTCACATTTCAAACCACATTTTTCTCTAATGAGATGTATCATAGACCTCAACCACACACATTCTCGGTTTGCTTCATGAATAGCTATTATCTCAGTATGATTTGATGAAGTAGCTACGAGAGACTGCTTCGTAGATCTCCAAAATATGGCAGTATCTCCACATATGAACACGTAGCCAGTTTGAGATCGAGCTTTGTGTGGGTCAGATAAATACCCTGCATCAGCATAACCAATAAGATCAGGAATGCAATTGTTAGAATAAAATAAGCCCATATCGATAGTCTCTTTTAGATACCTCATTATGTGTTTGATCCCATTTCAATGCCTCCTAGTAGGATCAGAACTATACCTTGCTAACAAATTAACTAAAAAAGCTATATAAGGTCTTGTAGTGTTAGCAAGATACATTAGTGCACCAATTACACTAAGATATGGTACTTCAAGACCAAGAATTTCCTCATTCTTTTCTTGAGGTCGAAATGGATCCTTATTCACATCAAGTGATCTTATAACCATCAGAGTACTTAATGGATGTGCTCCATCCATATAAAATCTTTTCAACACCTTTTCTGTATAGATAGATTGACGAACAAAGATACCGCTGGTCAAATGCTCTATTTGCAAACCAAGACATAATTTTGTCTTTCAAAGATCTTTCATCTCAAATTCCTTATTTAAATAATCGATTGCCTTTTTGTCACTCCCCACCTTGAAAGGAATGATTGACATCTAATGCCACACTGGGATCTGGGCTGACCTTGCTGGGTATAGACACCTCTGGTGCCTACCAGCGATCCAAAATTAGGAAAACAAACTGCTATATCTCGGTTGTAACATAGCCTTGGGCCGACAAGGCCACGCAACACCTGTAAAAAAAAACAGCTAACCCAGCCAACATAGAATAAAAAGGGATCCTATGTGGGCCGACAAGACTATCATGTTGTCTAGTTATAATAGAATGAACACAGGAAACTATACTAGGCCCCACAAGGCCAAAATACAAAACATAGCTAATCTAGGCCCCACACGGCCAACATGAATAACTAGCTAAAGACTGCAGTCTGCAAGCCTCTAGGAGTGGAAATATTGGTTGGGACAGGGCACCGGCCTACCCAAATTCTGTATAGATAAAAGACAAATAAACCTCTACAACCTGAAAAATCCGAACAAAAGGAGCTGGCCGAACTGCTCACTTTGAATAGCTACCAGGAGATCTCGCAATTTATCTGTCTAAACCTGTAGGCAAGTATGCAGCGCCCCATAGTTGGGCATCAGTACAATATGTACCGAATATGTAAGGCAGTAATGAAAAGATAAATACATGCTGATAAAGATCTAAAAGTGAATAACAAGAAAGGCCAGAAATTAACCTGTAAGCTTGCTTATCCATAACCTGCATCTAGTAAAACACTACATGTATATGAGCTAAGACTGTACAACTATACATTCATAAGCTATAACTAGTAGGCAAGAATACAAACAAGAACCTAACCTGAACCTCATAGCGTGGAAGGTACAACCAGCATAGAATAGCTTGCCCGGGGCCCCCATAAGCCTTGGTGAGTACACTCCAATCTATATACCCCTAACATGGTCGATATGAGTCAACAGGTAACTATAGCCAACCTACTTGTCCCCTGGGTCTGCAACTGAGTCCCTCGACTCCTATATATGTGTTTGAGCCCGGAAGGCTCCTGTAACTTCACTTTGGGCACATAAGGCTTGACGAGAATCAGTGATGTCGATATGAAATAAAAATAGAAGTCCAGCCGTGGATGGACTATAGTATGGCCCTTGGGCTTGAGTATAGTCCCTTGGGACAACATTTAGCTCCTTGGAGAAATCCAATAGCCCAGAAGGCGACGACATAGTTAGTAACCCTGAGGTTGGTCAACGAAAGGGTATCCTAGGTGGGGTCAATCCCAACCTGTGTACTGCAATTTAGTCTCAACCTAGCCACTCAGTAGGTGTATCTGGCTCGTAAGGCCTAACATGACCGCTACTCGCCCCTAGAATAGTCTGCATAGCTGCCAACAGGTACACCCCATGTGCTTATATCTGATCAGAGGATCCCGATAGTGATAATAATCTCTAAAGGTCTAGATCGGATAGGGAGAGATCTAGAGTGGCCTAATAATACTCTGAATGTCATGCGTGGTAGCTCACAAGCGGACCATAAGGTCGCGGACAATCAACTATTTAATTCCTTTGTTTAGGACAATTATAGGGCTGTCACTTAATGGGACATGCTCCTGAGTAGTCAGCCCCTAATCTTCCCCAGATGGTTTTCTATAATTCTTAGCCTGAAGGTAATATTGTACTACTATAGTTCTATCACTTTAGATCTTAACTTGGTCTGTTCATATTTCATATATCTTCTCTGGCGATTCCTAACCTTGTAGGTAAGTTTACCTAGACTTGGCCATTTGCGGCAACCTATACCCGAGTATCTACAAGAGCAAGCTGGGGCATTGGCCCCGCATCCAACTTCTAATAAGGTTCCCTCCTTAGGGTACCCACGGATCTGTCTGACTCATATGACTGGGATGACTTCCTGGGCGACCTGTATGTGAAGCACTGAGTCAACTGCAACTAATAGTCACTGAAAGTGGCTAACTACATAGCAGGTTGTCATGTATTCCACTGGGCAACCTTAGTGCCGCTGACTCTAGGGTAGGACTAACATATTCAAATTTTGGCCTTGGAGGCGTTAAGGTACACCAACAGCCTCTGGGCGAGCTTTATTATCTGTATGGGCATCAAACTGAAAGTTATATCGCTCGTCTGCACCCTATGCTGTCCAACTTATCGAATCAAGTCCAACAGCTAACCCTAAGCTTCCAAGGCCTTAGCATGGCAGCAACACGTCAGAATCCTACTAACACAGTGAACAAAAGGACAGAGGTTTACTATGACGCTTCTAGTATGGGTCACACCTAACATACTCTTCCCTGACGAGGGATACTGTAATCTATTCCCCATATGTTTTCTAACAGCTAACCACAACATATAAAAGCATTATCTGCAAGCAGCAGCTAATACAACACATGGGATTGTTATCTACGTTCAAAAACATAGGTCGTATCATTATACAAAGAGAATAACTTGCAGAAGGAATAAACCTTAACATACCTCGAATGCCGACTTTTATTCACTCAAACTGTTGCCAACCTGAAGCCAATAATTCTATTTTATTGAAGTCTCTGCGCTGAGGAAACAAGGCTATTTCAATAGTAGGAGTCGGTGAATAACAATATCTTTCGATATTAATATTAACTATAATTCAACTCTATTTAATTTGGCCAAAAAATCATAATTTCTCGAGAGTTTAGAAGGGAGAAATGCTCACCTATTGCCTGTGGCCGTTTAGGAATCAATTTAAAGTAATTCCGACAACCTTTACTCGACAGGGTTCCGACATCCTAAGCGAATTTTCAAGAAATAACTCAGCAGAGATGCTTCTCGTAGGCCCAAAACTTGTTACCCGAAGTTAATTTGCGTTGGACGGTGTTTGATAACGTAATATGAAGAAAATCTAGTGAAAGTTGCGTCTTCCTCCTTTTCTGGCCGAGGGAGTCTTTGTAAATGAATTAAATTCACTTAAGGATGACTTATATATAAGCATAGGCGGTGGACTGGGGATGCCTCGCACCAGCTAACGCGCCAAAGTCATGTCGCGTCGTTCCTCCCAGGACGCTGGTATGCCTGGCGCGTCGCGCTGCCCAGCGCACAGGCAGGCTGGCACGTCGCGCTGGCCCCTCTCGGCTAGCCTTTCTCGACCTTGCTTCCGAGGCTCTTCCCGAACTTTTCAAACTCTCTCTACTCGTCACAAGCCCATGCGCATGCACACTAATCGCTAACATCTTACAGGGTGTAACATCCTCCCTCCCCCTCTTAGGAAAATTCATCCTCGAATGTCATCTTCAAGCTTAAAGGAGTTAACTCTCTTAACTAATTCTTAGAAAATTTTTGAAAGAGTCTCCTCTATATTATGAACTATCCAGAAACCTGAAACACAGAAAAACCCAACATAGGAATCTCGCAGGATGATATAAATGACTATTTCATAACAAAGAGGTAACCAACTAAATAGTACTAATAATATAAACAAGTAAATAACAACTGAACAACAACCTCACCTTAACTGCATAACCCAGGTCAATTGTGGAACAAGTGAGGATATCTTGACCTAATGTCGTCCTCAACTTCCTAAGTCATCTCTTCTTTATTTCAGTTCCTCCACAGTATTTTAAGGGAGGCCATATCTTTCGTTCTTAACCTATGAACCTACCGGTCTAGTATAGCAATTGGAACCTCTTTGTAGGCTATCTCCTCAGTAACTTGAATGTCCTCAACTGGAACAACTCGGGACGGGTCCCCTATGCACTTTCACAACATGGACACATGGAAGACTGGATGAACAAATTTCATCTCTGGAGGCAATTCTAGCTCATATGCTACTTGGCCTATCCTTCAGAGGATCCGATATGGGCCAATGAACTTATGGCTAAAGTTTCCCTTCTTACCAAATCTCATCACGCCCTCCATCGGCAAAACTTTGAGGAATATCCAATCGTCAACCTCAAATTCCAAGTCTCTATATCGCACATCGGAATAGGACTTCTGACGACTCTAGGCTGTTAGCAAGATCTCTCTGATGAGTTTTACTTTCTCTTCTGACTGGTGGATCATATCAGTTCTGATTAACCTTGACTCCCCTACTTCAAACCATATGATGGGGGACCTGCATTTCCACCCATAATAGACCTCCAAATTATGTGCTCTGCTTGGCTATTTATTTGGGGACGAGAAGTAGTACTCAAATTAACATGCATCCCAATCTGTTTTGTAAGCCTTTCCAAAACCTAGCTGTAAGTTGTGCCCTTTTTCCAGAAGTTAAGAGACACTAAGACCCTGCATAGCTGAAATATTTCTTCAGTATTTAATTCATCGAAATCTTTAGTTGAAACCTAATTTTGACCAACAAGAGATATGTTGATCTCCTTAGCCTTTCAACAATGGTCCAAACGGGGTCAGGTTTAAGCCTGGCACATGGTGACCCTGTAGCTATATTCATATTGTCTACTTTCCACTTTCACACAGGAATGACTATTTCCTAAATTATCTTGCCCAATTTCTGCGGTCTTGCCTTTCCCCATCGGTCATTGGAGATCTGTGCTACAAATTTACAATACCTTCCTTCCTCCCATGCCATCCGTGGATCTCCTTTATAACCTGATGCGTTTTCATCAAACCCAGATGGAGGGGGTAGCGAACATAATATACCTTACTAAAATCTATTAACAAGGTCCTGCCACATTTTGAACGCAGAGTCGACCCCTGGGTCTCATGACTTTGCACCTTATTACCTCAAAGGCCGATGACTCCCTGTTGGGCCTTGTCTCTGGGCTGTACTAGGTTAGAGTCTCTGTGCCGTCACTCCATTACCTCCACAATTGGTGGTAATATTGCATTATTCTAGGTTGCAACCTCACTATCCCTCAAATGTTAGCCTGATGCTTATTTCTCGACATTCAGCGGTGTTCCTATGCTCTGTCAACCTACTACAACCTGGAGGTGATTCTATTTTCCACCATAGTTAGATACTCGTGCCTTCCCCTTACTTCTATAGGTTGGGATCTGGAGTTTGTGCCTCCTGCATCGCACTGACAAGGATATTACTGACCAAGTCTACCGACCTGTATCGTTCTGACTCGCACTCGGGCGAATTTCGTTCATATAGTCTCTTTGCCCTCTAATATAACAAACTAGGGCCATAACCATTATAATGCAAGTATATCCTACCGTCATTAGCACATTGTGGCGGAATCAGCCTATTTCTAACCTGAGCTTTACTATTACTAGGGGGTTTATCGCTTATGGACTCTCACACATACTCGAGTGCTACTGGCTATCTTATCCGCCCTCCTGATTTACTATCGTGAGGGTCTAGGTAATTTTATAAACACTAAGGGTCTCAACTACTTTCTAATCCTTCTCGGGATCAATAATTCTAGCCCTCCTTTACTATTTACTCTGGGCAACATGACATTGATACTTATACTTCCTATTGTACTGAAAGAGCAAACTAGGAAGTGATAAATGACCCTATCATTCTATAATGGGGCCAAGGCACTAAATTCAACAACTCTAAAGGATGGAGGTACAAACCTCGCACAATCCTTCACGTATTTCAAGTAATCCAATGTTAACCATTATCCCTGCCTAATTCTAAATGTCTACTAAGTGAGCCAACTCATATACATACTATACTTCTGACCTCCTACTCCGAGGTTGAAGAAGGAACTGGGGACAATGCTGGCATATCTATTACCTTATGAGATTTCTGGTGCCCTGAGAGGATGTCGGGGGATTAAAAGACATCTGCTTACGCATTCAGCCTGATTGTCTCCCAACTGTGGCCCCTCATTGGTACCTTTTCCTACTGCTGCAGCTAACTTGTGGCTGGCTGGAGTCTATCTTATATCATATATTACTCTAGACAAACAAAACAATCAAAGCTTAGGGGATTCAACCCTATACAACTCGGCTCCATAGAACAATATGAGAATAAGGAGGGGGTAACCATACTATCATGTCTCGTAGCCTCCTATTTATAGAATGTGGTGCACAACACATTTATAAACAAGACTCTACTAGACACGGCTTGCAGACTCTCTAGGATACAACTTGCTCTGATACCAAGTTTGTCACGCTCCACCTTGGGAGGCATGACTGGCACCTAATGCCACACTGGGATCTGGGCTGACCTAGTTGGGCATAGGCACCTATGATGCCTAGCAGCGACTCAAAATCAGGAAAATAAACTGCTATATCTCGGCTGTAAACACAGCCTCGGGCCGAAAAGGCCACGCAACACCTGTAAAAGAAAACATCTAACCTATCCAACATAGAAGAAAAAGGGATTCTATGCGGGTCGACAGGATCACCATGTTGTCTAGTTATAACAGAATAAAAATAGGCAACTATACTAGGCCCCACATGGCCAACAACATAGCTAATCTAGGCCCTAAACGGACAACACGAATCGCTAACTGAAAACTGTAGTCTGCAAGCCTCTAGGAGTGGAAATATTGGTCGGGACAGGGCCCTCGCCTACCCAAATGCCATATAAATAAAAGACAGATAAACCTCTACAACCTGGCAACTCTGAACAAAAGGAGCTGGCTGAACTGCTGACTATGAATAACTACCATGAGATCTCACAATCTGTCTGTCCAAACCTGCAGACAAGTATGCAGTGCCCCATAGTTGGGCGTTAGTATAATATATACCGAATATGTAAGACAGTAATGAAAAGCTAAATACACGCTGATAAAGAACTAAAAGTGAATAATAAGAAGGGGAAGAAATTAACCTGTAAGCTTGCTTATCCATAACCTGCATCTAGTAAAACACTAAATGTATATGAGCTAAGACTGTACAACTATACATTCATAAGCTATAACTAGCAAGCAAGAATACAAACAAGAACCTAACCTGGCCCCCATAAGCCCGAAAGATACAACCAACATAAAGTAACCTGCCCGGGGCCCCAATAAGACCTGACAAGCACACTCCAATCTATATACCCCTAACATGGTCGATATGAGTCAACAGGTAACTATAACCAACCTACCTGGCCCCTGGGTCTGCAACTAAGCCCGCTGGACTCCTGTAGCTGTGTCTGAGCCCGGAGAACTCTTGTAACTGCACCCTAGGCACATAAGGCTCGACGAGGGTTAGTGATGCCAATACGACATAAAAATAGAATTCCAACCATGGATGGACTGTAGTAGGGTCCTTGGGCCTGAGTACGATCCCTTAGGATGACATATAGCTCCTTGGAGCGATCCATATAGCCTCGAATGTGATGACACAGCAAGTAACCTTGAGGTTGGTCAACGAAAGGCTATCCTAGGTGGGGTCAATCCCAACCGGTTTACTGCATCTTAGTCTCAACCTAGCCACTCAAAAGGTGTATCTTGCTCGTAAGGCCTAACGCGACCGCTACTCGCCCCTAGAATAGTCTGCATAGTTTCCAACAGGCACACCCCGTGTGCCTATATCTGATCAAAGGATCCTGATAGTGATCATAATCTCTAACGGTCTAGACCAGATAAGGAGAGATCTATACTGGCCTAACGATACTCTGAATTTCATGCTAGAATAGTGGTATCTCATAAGAGGACCATAAGGTCGCGGATGATCAACTATTTAGTTCCTTTGCTTAGGACAACTGCAGGGTTGTCACTTAATCTAACATGCTCCTGAGCAATCAGTCCCTAACCTTTCCCAGGCGGTTTGCTATAATTCCTAGCCTGAAGGTAATACTGTACTACTATAGTTCTAGCCCTTTAGATTTTAAATTTGGTCTGTTCAGATTTCATATATCTTCTTTTATGATTCCTAACCTTGTAGGTAAGTTTACCTAGACCTGGCCATTTGCGGCAACTTGTACCCGAGTATCTACAAGAGCAAGCTGGGGCATTGGCCCCGCATCTAACTTCTAATAAGATTCCCTCCTTAGGGTACCCACGAATCTGTTTGAATTGTATGGCTGGGATGAATTTCTGGGCGACCTGTATGTGAGGCACTAAGTCGATTGCAACTAATAGTCACTGGTAGTGGCTAACTACATAGCAAGTTGTCACGTATTCCACTGGGCAACCCTGGTGCCGCTGAATCTAAGGTAGGACCATCCTATTCAAATTCTGGCTCTAGAGGCATTAAGGTACGCCAACGGCCACTGGACGATCTTTACTGTCTATACGGGTGTCAAACTAAAAGTTATATCGCCCACCTCGCACTATGAAATCCTACTTACCAAATCAGGCCCAATAGCTAACCCTAAGCTTCTATGGCCTTGGCATGGAAGCAACACGTCAAAATCCTACTGACACAGTGAACAGAAGGACAGAGGCTTACTATGACGCTTCTAGTATGGGTCACACCTAACATACTCCTTCTTGATGAGGGATACTATAATCTGTTCTCAATACATTTTCTAACAGCTAACCACAATATATATAAGCATTATCTGCAAGAAGCAGCTAATACAACACATGGGATTGTTATCTACATTCAAAAACATAGGTCGTATCATTATACGATTAGAATAACTTGCCGAAGGAATAAGCCTTAACATACCTCGAATGTCGACTTTTATTCACTCAAACTGTTTCCAACCTGAAGCCAATAATTCCATTTGATTGTAGTCTCTAAGTTGAGGAAACAAGGCTATTTCAATAGTAGGAGTCGATGAATAAAAATATTTTTCGATATTAATATTAACTATAGATTAACTCTATTTAATTTGGCCGAAAACTCACAATTTCTCGAGAGTTTAGAAAGGAGAAATGCTTACCTATTGCCTGTGGCCGTTTAGAAATCATTTTGAAAACATTTACTCAGTGGGGTTCTGATACCTCTTGCGAATTTTCAAGAAATAACTCCGTAGAGATGCTTTTCGTAGGCCAAGAATTTGTTACCCAAAGTTAATTTGCATTTGGACGGCGTTTGATAACGTAATTTGAAGTAAATATAGTGAAAGTTGCATCTTCCTCCTTTTCTGGCTGAGGAAGTCTTTGAAAATGAATTAAATTCACTTAAGGATGACTTATATATAAGCATAGGTAGTGGACTGGGGGCGCCTCACGTTGGCCAACGCGCCAAAGGCGTGCTGCGCTGCGCCTCCCGGGGTGCTAGTATGCCTGGCACGCTGCATTGCCCAGCGCATAGGCAGGATGGCGAGTCGCGCTGGCCCCTCACAGCCTGGCCTCGCCTAACCCTACTTCTGAGGCTCTTCCCGCATGGGTCAAACTCTCTCTACTCGTCACAAGCCCACGCGCATGCATATTAACCACTAACATCTTATGAGGTGTAACACTTTTGAAGCTCTATTGGAGTTCCAATAAGGTTTATGTCATCTACATAAATAACAAGTATGAGAAACTCCGATGTTGTTTTCTTTATAAAAACACATGAAAAAATTTCATCATTTATATATCTTCCTTAGATAAATATTCACTAAGACGGTTATACCACATGCATCTAGACTGCTTCAAACCATACAATAATTTTTGCAATTTAATTGAATACATTTCCCTAGACTTTAAACGATATGCTTCAGGAATTTTAAATCCTTTGGGAGTTTTCATGTATATCTCATTATCAAGTGATCCATAGAGATAGGCTATAACCACATCCATGAAATGCATTTCAAGCCTCTCATGGACAGTGAAACTAATAAGATAACACAACATTATTGCATCCATAACTGGAGAGTATGTCTCTTCATAGTCGACACCAGGCCTTTGTGAAAATCCTTGTTCAATAAGGCATGCTTTGTACTTCATTTTTCTCATTTCTTTTTCACACAAAGACCCATTTATAGCCAACAAGTTTAATACTATTAGGTGTTTGAGCTATAGGTCCAAAAACTTCACGCTTGACAAGTGAATTCAATTTTGATTAAATTGCTTCTTGCCATTTTGGAGAATCATTTCTTTGTCGACATTCTGTGACAGATTGAGGTTTAATATCCTCACTATCTTGCTTGATTTTTGCAACATTATATGCAAAGACATAATCCACCACTATTTTTGATCGATTAATTCCAACATCACTTGAATTTATGGATAGTTCCTCATTTTCTCGAGTCTCAGGCTTATTGATTCCTTCATGGATATCAAAATTGCTCAAGTCTTGAACTTCCATATGTGGTTCTTTCGTAGTGTCATCTTGACCATTTATTTTTCTTTTTCTAGAATTTCGATC
>JACEIK010007936.1:0-37592 GCA_018107945.1 Datura stramonium
TTTTACCCCGTAGTCCAGTCCTTTTGGGTTCGACATTCCGGTTCTTAAAAAGAGCCACTATATTACTTGTACGACCCGTACACTTGCGGGCTCATCATTCCTCTTGAGTATTAGCTAAGACTGTGACTTGCAAATCATTATATGTTGTGGCCTCCACCATCATCTTTGTGAGCTTGACACTCATCCTTTTTCAGGCTCCTCCCTATTGAACAGGTTGCTCCCTCATTACTTCTTATGCTCTAGGATCATTTTTCCATATCACTTATTTGAGCATGATTCCTCTTCATTAATCGTGTAAGCATCAAAAACAATAGGAGGAGGATAATAGGGGCTTGCGGAAAGGGAATAAGAATTTGGGTAATGGCTCCAATGGCCATCCAAACTACCATATACAACACAAGTATGACAGTGTTACCACAAGTGATGTCCTCCACAATTCAAACATAGATCACCAAAATATGAATACCCAATATTCAACTCATTTATATACCAAGATGTCATGTTAAGAAGTGTGGAATAATACTAAAAAAAATTAAAAAAATATATACAATATATACAGAATAACTGAATAAAATCCTATCCTAGAAATGATCAAACAATATTCAAGTTCTCGGCAACGACACCAAAAACTTGATTTAGCCCAAGTGCACTCAAGAGCATATGGTTGTCAAGTAATATAGGATTGTTAAGCCCAAATATCATACCCACAGGGATTTGTAAATTAAATCTCTATAAGACTGTAACTTTAATTTCACTATTCTATAAAATAGGTAAACTAGGGATTAATTTGAGAAATTAAACTATCAAAACATTAAATTTTAAATTAAGAAAAAAAAGAATGTGAACTTGATTTTATTTCGATGATGATTAGAGTCTAGGGAACTGACACTTAGTTCATTTCAAGGTGAGTTTTCAAGAATAAACTAAACTAGTACGATTCTTCCTATGGTTGTTAGTTTCAAGTTACTATCCCATTCCTTGACACTATCCCTAGCATCCAAGAACTATTTCAAGAATCCTAAGGCCTATATCCAATGGTCATTGGAGAACAATGAAATGACAGTTATGCCTACTTGTATTTCAACTAAACGAGGTTGAAGAATATATCCCTATCCTCAACAACAACTTCTATCATATCATCGATGGGTTCTAGGGTCATTGAATTCCTGTTTTCTATTTATTTTTAACCCTTTCCATACCCTTTACCAAGTTCAATCGAAAGCATACAAATTACTCACAAGGTGATCAATCTCATAAATAATAAATTAACACAAATAAATACAAACAATCATAATTGATGAATCGAAACTAGATTAAATTAGTCTTTCAAACATTCAACGATCCACCATGGCCATAACGTTAGGTATAAGTTTAAGCACTCATAGACAAGGGGAAAAATAAATACTTAGTCATCATCATGCGAAAAAATAGTAAAGAGGAGAAAAACCTAGTGTAGAACTTTGTCCTCCTTCCAAACGGCTTACAAGCCTCCACAAATGAACTACAAAATGTAAAAATGATCAAAGATATGTAACAAATGACCTAAGGCATGTATTTATAGATGAGTCTTCAAATGATGCTTCTTCCCTCAAAAACTTGGCTTTAAAAACAGCATTTTCTACCCTGGAATGAACCTAGCACGCCACCCCACTTATCTCACCGCAGAGTTAGTCAAATTTCCAACACTTTCAACTTTGGAGAGGCCCTGGCATGCCACCCCCTCTATCTCGCAAAGGTGTTCCTCAATTTCTCTAAGTCTGGAAACCTCTGTATTGGGGCACCACTCATCTCACCAAGGTTTGTGAAGTGCAATTCTCTAAAGTTTAATGGCTGGTGCGACTACCAACCTGAAGTTCTTTTCTCTAATGTTTTGGAGTTGGTGCATGGCGCTAGCCATAGCACCAGGCCCTTTAGCTCCTCAAATCTTTACTCCTTGGATGATTTTGAGACTATTTTGCTTAGTTTCCTACTCAAATCAATTCAAATCATTTGTTAGCACATAAAACACACACACATGAATCTAAGCATTAATTAAGGATTATGAACTTAAAACATGATAAAAAAAATTCTTGGAAAATGGGCATAGAAATATTCCGAACATGACCAATAACTTGGCGGGTGGATCTCCCGTGGACCAGCCTTATGATATAGATAGAGATCTATGGGATGGAATGAACAAAACAAATAAAGATTGGCATACAAGGGACACTAAAGTACCCATATATGCTACTTTTCCAAGTGTTTTGACTACAGAGATGCAGAGAAGAGACGAAGAAAGGGATGAGACCCTAGAAAAAGTGATGAGCCAGCTCAAGTTGATGACAAAGAATGTTTTGGGAACTGGGTCAAAGAGTGTCAATGCTGTGGTGACTCAAAATCCTATGCAATATGAGCATGAAGCTTCACCACCAAGGTACGGAGAAGAGTGCCAATTCATGGAAAATCAAATGGGGGGGTTCTCAATCGATGTACCCATATGAAATTCAAGGCCCTTGACATCCACGGGAAGGGAATTGATAATGTCAAAAATATATTCTTAATTCAAAGAATATACACATTCGAAGTATCAAAACAAATAACCCGACGAGTGTTGGGGTCGAATCCCATGAGGACTAGGGAATGATAAATTTAGCGTCGATTGAGAAATTGATATTAGCTTGCACCATCTAGATTTAATATAAAAGCAAGGAAAATTGAGGGAGTTAAACTTTGCAAAGAATTACAAAAATTGATTTGGTGAACTAAAAATAACAAGATCAGCTAAGTTGTTGACAATAGTGTGAAATACTAGAGGTGCGGTGTAGATGAAATACTAACTAGGTCGGTATAGGCCAAGTCACCTCATAAGTTCAACAAGTGTAAATAATCTCAGAAAGTAGGTAGCCTCAGCTTCTCAGCCTTTGACTACCCCTTGCTAGAGTTTTCTCAAAATCTAGCTACAAGTTAGCTCAACACGAATTGATTTTGATTAGCAGCTGCACTATTCCTAGCTATTAGCTGCCAATTAGGATGGAGGAAGTAATTTCAGCTATTTCTAGCTTAATTTTACAATCTCTTATCTATGCCCACTACTAGATTCCCTTCCAATACTTAATTATTCTCTCCCGAACAACAATCAAGTAAGGATAGATAGACCCATATCATCATCAATGGATCATCATTAAGAGATTGAAGAGAATCTAATAGATTTTCACTTAATTGAAAATTATGAAGATGACTCTAGCAGTACTCAATCCAATTAAGTATTCATCATCATACACCTCTAGTTAATGAGTTTAGCTACTCATAGTTAAGAAATTAAAAAAAACATACATCATTAGCATTATTGAATTTAATAATAAGAGTAGATAAATCAAATGCACAATTATCTTTAAACTACAACTGAAACTTAATAATACCAAAGAACAACATAGAGCACAGTATTTTCTACAAGTTTCAATTAATATCCCTTTCTCAGAGCTAAAAGAATGTCTTAAGCTAAAAGAGTAAATAATGATGTGATGTGTACTTGGAATTTCTCTCAATCTCTCTATATCTATATCTTCTTCTTCTCCTTTTTCTTCCTTCTTTGTACAAGGTACTCTTTTACTATTTATACCCTGAAAAGTTGGGTATTCTTTATCTCCTTTTCAATGCTGGACAAGTATACCCTTAATAGCACCATTCTAGAACAAGCGAAAGTACCGGCTATTCGCCGATTTAATCCGCAAACCATCGGGTATCTTTTCTTCTTCTACACTCATTTCCAGTAAACATCGCGGTTCACCTGGCATTTCGCAGATACTAATCCGTGAACCCCCAGACCTTCAAGCAAATTCAAGAATTCCTGGGTGTCATTCGTGACTGAACTGGCGACTCACCGCTCATTCTCACTTCCTCCATTTTCTCCATTTTTTCTCTTTTCTTCAACATTAGGCATTTGCACACAACAAAAGCGAAAAGGACATAAAATCCAAATAATCAACTCGGATATGAAACAAAAACTCACGTTTTAGAGTCTAATGCGTTGGTAAATTACCAACTCATCAAACCCCCAAACTTGAATCATTGCTTGTCCTCAAGTAATGCGATGCTCCAACTATTGAGGAAAATGTCACATCTCTTCACAATTAGACCTCGCCGATCACCTGGACTGTGACAACCGAAAAATACTCACCACGCTCACCGAAAAGAGAAGAAAGTACCCCAAAAGAAAAAATGAAGATTTTTCAATAAGGAAACCACTTTTTATCAAATAAAGTTTTTTTAAAGGAATCAGTAATCACACAAGGGCATTTTTCAACCAAGTAACATACATAGCATCTCAAGTTATAATCACTAAAAGTTCAAAGCTTGCCTTAGAGTTTTCACTCCTTTCTCTATGTCCACATTAACTCTAAATTCTCTTGCATCCCTAAAAGGAATGATGCTACTCACCCAATATAAGGATCCCTATTCTCTTGGTTCTTTCATCATTTGAATTCATACAATGGATTAATTGGAAGAGACACTCACAGTAACTCTCCCAAAAGATATCTTCATGCATACACCTGACTCATAGGCTTGCCCTTCATGTAGTATGCCACTAATGTCGAGTAGGTGCACCTAGAATCAATTCGGACTTGCGGGCTATGATGTAGGCTCAAAGTAACGGTAGGATGAACATTTGGCTATAGTGACTAGATCGTCCCTAATGCTTTTTGTGACATGCCTTACATCAATTTTACTCACTCAACCTTCTTTTTCCTTCTTTCCTTGTTGATGCCTTTCATTTATATAATACTCCACCTTATAACCCCTTTTTTGCTTCTACCTTTAGCCTTATTACCTCAAGAGGGAACACTAATTCACAGAAATAGTCTTTTTCCTTTTCTAATTTATCTTTTTGTACACTTTGACAAAAGGTGATGCTCCCTTCACACTATGATTCTTGTCTTCCCCCTTTGTTTTACATACCCCTAAACTTAGGCTCTTGCCTCATTTTCCACACTTGTTTTCTCACTCCCTATTTCTTAGGCTTTGAGCCTTATTTCAGGACTTATCTTGTCATTAGAATATAGAAAGAATGGGGGACAAAAAAGGTATTAAGAATTATCTTAAGGCTTGTAATGTTGTTTTCAAGGAAAGGTTTTAAGGCTCAAAATTGGCTAACAAGGATTAATGTTCATGGAAGGAGTATGGTTGACGTGGCTAGACAACTGAGGGCCATAAACTCATTTTCTTGGTGCAACTACATCTAGGATTTCGCCTTGAATCCCATTTGGGGCAAGTTCTAGACAAGATGTAATGCACGAGATTTATAAGAAATATCCTCGCCACACAAAGCATCACCCTTAAAGGGTGTACATGAGTAATTTTCCAAAACAAAACATCACATTAGGACATCAAGCAAGCAAACGTCATAAGTCAAGCAGGGAATTTATAATGTACGACGAAGATTACTAAGCTATGGTGTAAACACTTGTTCATTATATTCATCCTCATGCCCTTGTGTTCACATTTCCATTTCAACATAAGAAAAAAAATTTAGTTGGTGCCTCTTAAAACAACTTCACGAAAGACTTAAGGTGACATGGCATTTCCCTTAAGAATGTCACCACTCAATTAATCATTGGGAAAAGCCAACCTGGTTCGACAATAAAAAGGAAAATACAAAGAAATTGCTCCTTGGGAAAAAACCGTGGTCAAAAGAAAACCCTTGGAGTTTTAATTTCTACCCTAATATTTGGCATGGAGAAAAGGAAGAGAAACAAGGTTTTGGGGATCATTTCCTTCAAAAAATTTCAAAATTTTCTTTCCATTCAACATGAAGACCCCCATAGCTCACTATTCATCAATCACAAGCAGAAAACTTTACTAACTCATTCCTTTCATTTTTCATTTCCAACAAAACAGAATACGCCGAACAAAGGCGATCATCAGAACATCACAATAAAACCACAACCTGACAAAGGCTGGACTCACGCAAACCTATGACAATTCACAAGAACATAAAAAACTGAGCTTATCCCTCCCCCACTTAAGAGAATACATTATCCCCAATAAAAATATACAAGAAGGAAAAGGAACAAGAAACTCTCTGAGTTGGTTAGGTCTCTTCATCATCCGCATCTGCCTCACTACCGTCATCGCTGGCCTCACCTAGCCTAGAAAAATCATCACCCAGCCCCTCAAAATGGTCATAATATTCCCCCGAACTGAGGAAGGAGCAGCCAATGCAGTATCCAAAGAACTCATGCCAGGCACTTCGACTGAATTACGACTTTTCCACTCCTGCACCTCAGTTCGGAGGGACGTGACTGCCCCTTTTACTACATCCACCCCCTTACATAAAGTGGCGACATTCTTGTACAGTGATTTGAGATCCTTCTTGATTGTTTTGGCAATAAGTGCCAGGAGGATCTTAGTCAAATGTTGAACCTGACTTTCATGCGAGTTCATCATCTCTACAAGTCGGTGGAGACCATTTGGCTGAGAGGATTGTGGGGGGGTGAAGTTCACTTCTGAGGCAAGTCACCTGATGCTTGACTCGACATATCCAACTGGGTCCTAGTGGTTTGTGGGGTAAGTGGTGATTTATCTAACCCATGGGGGAGGGGTCCTTCCTGTACTCTAAAAGCCTGCATTCTTTTTCTTTTCATTGTCGGTGCCTCGGAATCTCTCTTTCTATCAATATCAATCACTCCTAGAGCAGAGGAAGGAATCTCATAAGGAAATAGAGGCACTCCAGCTACATCACAAAGTTAGGAAATCAAAACAGCATACGACATGGAGGTACTGCACTGTCGGGCTTTCTTTTTCATATGTTGAGCTATAATTTCCCTGAAGTTGATAGGTACCCTCAACATTATGCAAGCAATCAGGATGGCCATTTCCATGATAGCCCGTTGCTCATTTTTTGATAAGATGATGCGAGAACAAATAAAGTCCAGCCACAGCTTGGCCTCGAACTTGCAATCCTGGCGAGATAATTCACCACCCATTAAGGCCAATAGAGGAGTATCAACAACAATAATGCGAGCCACCCATGCAAATTGGTCCTTCATATAAGCCACCCGTGCCATGTACTCCGTAACAGAATTGATTTCATCCTCCCAAAACAGGTAGTTTATAGCAGCGGGGGTGATACAACTTCTACTCCCGGGATCATCACTAAAGGCAAGCAGGGGAACTCATCCACTTTTCCCCAGTGTTGCATACTCTCTTGGCGGGCCTGATAAGAGGCATAGAACTTTGGGACCAATTTGGGGTAGCATGGCGACAAAGTGTTGGAAAATTCATGCCATTTCCTATGGGTGAACTGCTCGGTGATGTTGGGGAAATCACCTTTTAACCCAGCCTAGTCAAACCTCTTCTCCACCATTATGGAGCATCCTTGGCAGATGACATAATGTTCCTTCATATCCGTAACACAGAGAATGATGGCTTCCTTTGTATTGGCCCATGGTTGTGCAACCTTTGCTTTCCTTTGCCCTTGCTAGCAGAGGACGCAGGGGCCTTTCCTTTGTTGGTGTTCCTAGAGGATGACATGATTTGTTTTGCTGCAAGAGGTATGTTAGTGACAAGACATTGAAGTAGGAATTAAAAGAAAAGAAAACTATTCTAGAGAAGAACTGAGAAGCAAATGAAAATCAATAAATCATTTAAAGATCTAGAAGTACCAGTTGGAGATCGGCGGTTCAGAAGACAATTCGCGAACTGCCGACTCTTAACAAAACATTGAAGAAATTATGCAATTTTCGGCGGTTCAAGCGGCGTCTCACCAATATAGGTTCGCAAATCGCCGATGTAGCGCAGAATCCATGTAGTGGCCAGGGCCAATTTCAGAGTGGCTGGCTCTCCATCGGCGTTTCACTGAATCTGACTGGCGAATTGCCAGCCCCTGTCGTCCCTAAATTTTCAACTCATTCTTTACAGGCAACCATTAACACACATTGACCACAAACATACTGCCAGCAACTCTACTCCATTCAATCACATATTTAGGATGCTTAGCTCTTAAGATTGGCGTCACCTGGTCTATCATCTTGCAAAACATTGTGCTTTATGTAAATGGGTTACTCAGACTTCACCCTTTTCATAATTTCACCACAAAAGCACATATCCACTCCATTTAATAAGCATAACACATTCAATATTTAAACAAGGAATGGAAATGGAATATTACTCCTACAGAATCGGGTACCCATAATAAAATTAAAACAAGGGCAAGAGAAATGTTACGGATTTGGAAGAACACTTGCACACTGTTAACTTCACAAAATAGAAATAGCTCAAAATTGCAATGGCACCTTGAGATAAGTATAGAGTAGATGGTATGAGTGAAGTGATTGTGATAGTGAAATATGGATGGGTATTTATAGGTGGAGAGTGGGAATGTGATAGATTGAGGGGGAAGGTGGGGAGTTTAATGTAGGTGTATTGTGGGAAGTTGAAAGGTGGAAAGGTGGAAAAATAGAAGAATGTAGGAAATTGGGAATGTTGGTTAATGGAGAGACAAATATGGAAAGAAAAATGTTCGAAAAAGGGAATCTATGGAAATATTTGCAGAATAGGGTGGCTGGGTAGGTATTTGGGATTTTTTGGGCCAATCTTTTTAGATTCCTTTTTCTTAACCTAGATAAGCGCCCCGACTGGTGCTACACCGGCGGTTTGCCGCTGTGCTTTATTTCACCTTGTATTGTTCCCAGTGATCTGGTTCTAGTTGGCGATGCATCGACAGTTTTCGAATTGCATCTGCTTTCCGCGGGTCATCCGCCAAATCTGTGGCCTAGCTTCAGGTTCTCTGCTTCCAGTCAGCAACACACCGGCGAGCCACGACTTAGGTTCGGCAGTTTGCTGGTGGCCCACCGATTCTTCAATTCAAACCTCAACTTTCTTCTTTGTGCTCCTTTTCTTTGGTGGTCCATGTTTATGGACCGACGACTCGCTAGTCCCTCGTTGTTTCTTCCTTCATGATTTGTTTCTTACATTGCTCCTCATTTTTCAGTTCCTATACCAACAAAAACAACAAAAACAACAAAAACATCAAATAATTCACTAAACACTTGGGTTGCCTCCCAAGAAGCGCCGTATTTATTGTTGTGGCATGACGTAGTCCTTTTTTTTCAGTTCTTCATTTTCTACGGGTCATCATCTGACTCTGTCTCCCTCAGCTCCAATCACTTATCATCATCATCATTTTTTAATACTCCAACCACCTTGCATTCGGGTGGAGTTTCAGTTGATGGACACACTTTGAAGGTGACTTCCTCAGTTCTAACCCGAAATTTTAACTCTCCAAGCTCCACATCTACCACGACTCTCCTAGTAGCCAACAAAGGTCTTCCTAAAATAATGGGAACTTCTACATCCATTTCACAATCTAGAATAACAAAATCAACTGGTATAATAAACTTGTCCACTCTCGCCAATAAATCTTCTAGCACTCCCATCGGTATTTTAATGGAATTATATGCCATTAGCAGCTGCATTGATGTTGGTTTTGTGCTTTCGAGGCCCAATTTCTTAAAAATAAGTAGGGGCATCAAATTTATGCTAGCGCCGAGATCACATAGAGCCTTCTTGAACACACAAATCCCAATTATGCATGGAATTGTAAAAGCTCCGGGATCTTCCCTATTTGGGGCCAGGTTACTCATCATTACCTCACTACAATGGTACATTTTCTCTTCATTTCCAGCATCAACCACCTTCTTCATTTTCAACAAATCTTTCATAAACTTGGCATAACCAGGCATTTGGATCAAAGCGTCCGCTAATGGTATATTTATGGATGAGTTGCTAAACATGTCAAAAAACTTCTTAAACTGACCCTCCTTTTTTTTCTTGGTAATCCGTTGTGGATACGGTGGTGGGATTCTTTATTCAATCGTATCATCACTCGTGGCCTTCATGCCCGCCTCTTCATCATCAACTTGAATGTGGATCTCATCATCCTTATCCTCTGTTTCTTCCTTAATATTTTCTTCATTCTCCGGAGTCTTTGGCATTTTATAAACCTCATCTTCATCAACTACTTTTGTATTCTCCACCTCACTAGACTTCCCAAGGGTATCTCAAATCACATTGCCACTTCTACTGACAATAGCCGTACATTGACCATCCTTTTTAGGATTAAGATTTGTGTCACTAGGTAGTGTTCCCTTCATACTCGAGTTCATTTGAGCCGATAGGTGGTTCATTTGGGATTCTAAATTCTTGATGGATACCGAGTGTGAACTCACAGTTTGAGCGAGGTTAGACACCCCCCCTCTTAATTCCTTCATCTCACATTCAGTCGACTCTACCTTCTTCAAAACTCTTGATAGCATTTCTTTGATTTTTGAGCTATCCGCATCAGTTACCCCTAGCTGATTTTGAGGATTCCCAACCATAGGAGGTGGAATATATGGATTTGAACTTCGATGATAACGATCCCTTCTTGGTTTGTCTCTCTATTGGTCCACCTCTCTTTTCATTTAGGGCATTCTTACTGCTCATGATTCCTCCAACCTTGGTTATCATCCCTTGGGCGCCATAGGCCTTGGTTTGCTCCTTGGAAGCCAGGTTGAGGGCCTCCCATTTGGTTACACATATATTGGCATTATTCATCATATCATGGTGGTGAAGACTCCATTTCATATTGTAGGAGACCCTGCATTCCTACGACATTTACTACCTTTGGACCTGCTCCCATCACATGCTTGGTCATCCATTCCAATTGCGTCTTCATCTTGGAAAGAGTCTCATCCTGCTCATCATCCCTTTTTCGGAACTCTCCTGCCAATGCACTTGAGCTGATCTCATGAGTGGACACACTTGTCTCCCTTATGTGCCAAGCCCTGTTGGTTTTTGTCATTCGGTCAAGGAGAGTTTTGGCCAACCCATATGTTTGGTCCATAATAGAAACCCTAGCTAGGTTGTTGGCAGCAGATTTGTTGATTGAATCAAGGGCCCTGTAGAAGCATTGCAGAAGTACTCAATCCAGTAATCCATAATAAGGGCAAAGAACAACCTTCTTTTTAAACCTCAACCATGCCTCATGCAAAGGTTCTCCTTGTTCTTGTCGGAAGTTTGTAATATCGTCCCTCAGTTGTAGCATCTTTGAGGGAGGGAAAACTGATCTAGGAAAGCCTCGGTTAACTCTTTCCACGATGTGATACACCCCAGAGGAAGTTCCTCTAGCCACATTGTTGCTTCCCCCGTCAATGAGAAAGAAAGAGTGTAAACCCGATTGACTCTTGACTAATGTATGTAATGTTGAAGGGTTGACAAATTTCCAAGAAATTCCTCAAGTGTTGATTTGCATCTTCGCTTGGTTTGCTTGCAAAGGGCCCTCTCATCTGTAACAAATGCAACATGGTGCTAGTAACATGGAAACACCGCATTCCCTACAGTTGGTGGTAGGCAAAGGTTCAGGCTCTTGCAACTTCCGACATTACCGGGTTATCTTCTTCAAGTTGCATGTTACCCTCCACTGAGCTATCCCCTGCTTTGGAGTGATGGCTCATGTGGTGATGAGATCCTAAAAACACAACAGAAAATCAAATCAAATAACTATTATGCCCACTGATTCAACTTAACAATCAATCACAAGATTATAAAGCGCTAGTCCTTGGCAATGGCGCAATTTTTGATAACATCAAAAATATATTCTTAATTCAAAGAATATACACGGTTGAAATATCATAAAAGGTAACCCGACGAGTGCTGGAGTCGAATNTATTTCTATTCGAGAACATAAGTCGTAACACTGTACGACAAGGATATATCATAAAAGGTAACCCGACGAGTGCTGGAGTCGAATCCCACAAGGACTAGGAAATGATAAATTCAAGCGTCCATTGAGAAATTGATATTAGCTTGCACCATATAGATTTAATATAAAATCAAGGAAAATTGGGGGAGTTAAACTCTGCAAAGAATTACAAAACTTGATTTGGTGAACTAAAAATAACAAGATCAGCTAAGTTGTTGACAATACTAAGAAATACGAGAGGTGCTGTATAGATAAAATACTAATTAGGTCGGGAAAGGTCAGGTCATCTCATAAGTTCAACAAGTGCAAATAATCTCGGGAAGTAGGTAGGCTCAGCTTCTCATCTTATTGACTACCCCTTGCTAGAGTTTTCTCAAAATCTAGCTACAATTTAGCTCAACACGAATTGATTTGGATTAGCAGCTGCACTATTCCTAGCTATTAGCTGCCAATTAGGAATGAGGAAATAATTTCAGCTATTTCTAGCTTAATTTTACAATCTCTTATCCATGCCTACTATTAGATTCCCTTCCAATACTTAATTATTCTCTCCCGAGCAACAATCAAGCAAGGATAGATAGACCCATATCATCATCAATGGATCTTCATTAAGAGATTGAAGAGAATCTAATAGATTTACACGTAATTGAAAATTATGAAGATGACTCTAGCAATACCCAATCCAATTAAGTATTCATCATTACACACCTCTAGTTAATGAGTTTAGCTACTCATAGTTAATAAATTCAAAAACACATTCATCAATAGCATCATTGAATTTAATAATAAAAGTAGATAAATCAAACGCACAATTATCTATCAACTACAGCTGAAAATTAATAATACCAAAGAACAAAATAGAGCAGAGTATTTTCTACAAGTTTCAATAAAAATCCCTTTCTCTCAGCTAAAAGAATGTCTTAAGCTAAAAGTGGAAATAATGATGTGATGTGTACTTAGATTTTCTCTCAATCTCTCTCTATATATATATCTTCTTCTTCTCCTATTTCTTCCCTCTCTGTATAGGGTACTCTTTTTCTAATATGCCCTGAAAAGTAGGGTACTTTTGATCTCCTCTTTTGTGCTGGATGATTACACCCTTAACAGCACCGTTCTAGAACCGTTGAAAGTACCGACAATTCGCTGATGAAATTTGTGGACCACAGGGTATCTGTTCTTCTTCTGCACTCATTTCAAATAAACATCGGCGGTTCACCCGATGTTTCTCCGATGCTAATCCGTGAACCGACGGATCTTTAAGAAAATTCCATAATTCCTGAGTGTCATTCGGCGACTGAACCCGAGACTCGCCGCTGGCAAGTCGTGATCCGCCGGTGGCATTCAACCTCTGCGGCATTGACATTAGGCTTTTAGCCGGTGTTTCTCCGGTTTACACCCGCGACTCGCCGCTCATTCTCACTTCCTCCTTTTTTCTCCATTTTTTTCTCTTTTCTTCAACTTTAGGCATATAAACACAACAAAAGCAAAAAGGGCATAAAATCCAAATAATAAACTCGGGAACAAAACAAAAACTCAAGTTTTAGAGTATAATAAGTGTGAATTACCAAATCATCAAGAATAAAGGTTGAAGAAATCATGATAACTAAGGTTGGGTTGATTGAAATGACAGACAGGAAAATTGTGATCAAAACCGTGATGGGGAATGTATCACTTAAGCTGAAACCCATATTTTCCCCCACCAGAGGCTGAAAATCAACAATTACAACGTGGTGTGAGCGATTTGGGAAGCTCCTAGATGGGAGAGATGTTGGATAAAGTACTTAAGAGAGTGGAATCCATCGATAGTAGAGTCAAGGAATTGAAAGGGGAGGTGTTGAATCTCACCCAAATAGTGCTCCCACTCGGCATCGATTAAGCACCTGGAAGCGCAAATGAAGCAATTTTCTTCCAAAATGAATCCCTAAATAAAGAGGAAATTTGTAGGAAAAAGGACCCTACCACTCCTCACGAGGCACTCCACGAGTCATGAGGTTAGGGACGACTCGTGGTGGCCAATCGTGATATGTACTGAAAATTTTCTACAGATTCCCCAACCTGCCAACGACTGACTTCAAGAGTCGTTAGGAGACCTGATGACTCGTGACGTCTCCCATTGCCACTGAACCAATATTCCCTTTCAGGGGTCACCATGGGCTACTTTACAAATCATTACCGGTGACCATGACTCATGGTCACCTCCCATAGTCCTCATTTCCGAAAACCACCTGGGGGTCACCACGGGCGACACCATGACTCGTGGTGTCCCAAATGAGTCGTGCTGAGGACCCGTTAAGTACACTGCCTGAATTTTTGACTTTCAGTCAACCCTTGACCACGACTCAAATAATGACTCGTGGTGTTGACCATGCCTGGTGGTCACACCCACGGTCACTAAATTGAATTTCAACCAAGTTTGGACCCTTCCCCATGTGTCAGTCAACGACTCGTCGCCTACCCCACAGGTCATAGGATGACTCATTTCGTGACCTGATGTAGAAAATTTTGTTTTCTCCATTTCAACTTCCGGGTCTGATCTTAAGGTTTCTAAGGAATTACAATATCTCCCCCTTGTGGACATTCGTCCTTGAATGTTGTAAAACACACAAAAAATTAGAGAATTGCAATCATTAAACTCAAATACTAATCATGAAAGCTAAAAGATAACGGAATGATTATCTCCGAACTAAACTACATGACTAAACTGAATACACGAATCATTCACACATTCATTAACATGGAAGAAACTGGGAGACATGGATTGAATACGTAACTAAATAGAGTTTCTTAGGGAGAAAATTGATATCTTAAACTGAAACTGAGCAGGAAGGGAATAAGTGTGGGTATCTAGCCATCATATCTGCTTCGGCTTCCCATGTAGCTCCTTCTACATGCTGATGTCGCCACAATACTTTAACTGAAGCTACTTCTTTGTTCCTCAGCTTATGAACCTGTCGGTCAAGGATCTGTACCGGGACCTCTTCGTAACAGAGACTATCTTTCACTCACACACTGTCCAATGGAACAACTGATGTTGGATCACTGATGCACTTCTTCAATAGTGACATATGGAATACTGGGTGATTAGATGCCAACTCTGAAGGTAATTCCAGCACATAGGCTACATTGCCAATTCTCCTCAGAATTTTGTAGGGTCCCACATATCTCAGACTGAGATTTTCTTTCTTCCCAAATCTCATCACCCCTTTCATGGGTGAAACTTTTTGTTAAACCCAGTCATCCACTGGAAACTCTAATACTCTTCTACTCACATCATCTAAGATTTCTGACAGCTCTAAGTTGTTTTCAATCTGTCTCGGATGAGATGTACTTTCTACATTGCCTCTTGAACTGTGTCTGGCCCGATCAGAGTAGCTTCACGACCTTCAAACCACCCGATAGGTGATCTACACGTTCTACCATACAATGCCTCTAACGGGGCCATCTAAATAATGGATTAGTAGTGATTGTTGTACACAAACTCAATGAGTTACAAGTGATCATCCTAACTTCCCTTGAAATTGATCATGCACGCTCTCACCATATCTTCTAGGGTTTGAATAGTCCACTCAGCTTGTCCATCTATCTGTGAGTTAAAAGCTGTGCGGAGCTTGACCTGGGTACTAAGTCGCTTCTGAAAACACTTCTAGAAATGAGAGATGAACTTGGTATCTTTATCTGAAATGATGGACAAGGGCACCCCATGAAGTCTGACCAACTCCTACATATATAGCGTAGAAAAATCCTTGGCTGAGTCTCTAGTTTTAACTTGGAAGAATTGTGTTGATTTAGTCATCCGGTCTACTATCACCCAGATTGAGTCATGTTGTCGATGAGTTTGAGGTAGACCTGTAATAAAATCCATATTTACTTCCTCCACTTCCATGTGGGTATGATGATATCCTGATTCATACCTCCTGGTGTCTGGTGCTCTACTTTGACCTGCTGGCAGTTTGGGAACTTAGCTACAAATTCTGTGTTGTCTCTCTTCATGCAGCTCCACTAGTAAATATCTCGTAAATCACGATAAATCTTAGTAGAACCTGGGTGGATAAAATATCTTGAACTGTGTGCTTCAGCTAGTATCTGCTGTCTCAAATCACCCATATTCGATAAGCACAACCTACCCTAGTAACGGAGTACACCATCTCCCCCTTGTGAGAAAGCCTCTTCTCTTTTCTAAGAACTGCCTCCTTCAGCTTAAGAAGTATGGGATCTTCATACTACCTTGACTTAACTTCAACAATCAATGAGGAATCTGATCCACTTTGCACAACTACTGCACCCTCAACTGTATCAACTAACTGTACTCCCAAGAGAGCTAACCTATGGATATCCTATGCCAGTTCTTTTTTTACCTCTTCCACATGAGCCACACTCCCCATAGACACTCTGCTTAGGGCATCAGCTGCCATGTTGGCTTTTCTCGGGTGATACAACACGCTCATGTCATAGTCCTTCAGTAGCTCCAACCACCTTCTCTGATGAAGATTTACATCTTTCTGACGGAACACATTCTTAAGGCTCTTGTGATTGGTGAAAACATCCACATGAGCCCCGTACACGTAGTGTTCTCTAAATTTTCAACACAAACACCACCGTTGCCAACTCCAGGTCATGAGTCGGATAGTTCTTTTCAAGAACCTTGAGCTGTCTGGAGGCGTAGGAGATCACCTTATCCTGCTGCATCAGAACGCAACTGAGTCCAACTCTGGAAGCGTCGCAATACACTACAAACCCATCTATTCATTTGGGCAAGGTCAAGACTGGAGCAGTAGTAGGCCGAGTCTTCAACTCCTGAAAACACTTCTCACACGCATCTGACCGCTGAAATTTCACCTTTTTCTAAGTCAACTTAGTCAGAGGAGATGCAATGGAGGAAAAAACTTCCATAAAATGTCTGTAATAATCGGCTAGACCCGATAAACATCTGATTTTGATTGGGGAGGTAGGTCTGGGACAGTATTTCACCGTTGCTATCTTTTGATGGTCCACCTGAATACCCTCTCCCGAGACCACGTGACCAAGAAAATTCCCAAACTTCAACCAGACTTTGTATTTGCTGAACTTGGTGAACAAATGTCGGTGTGTGAGTGTTTGAAGCACTATCCTCAGGTGATTTTCATGTTCTTCCTCATTTCTGGAGTATACTAGTATGTCATCGATAAATACAATGACGAACATATCTATATACTTCTTGAAGACTCTATTCATCTGGTCCATAAAAGCTGCAGGGGTATTAATCAGTCCAAAAGATATAACCACGAATTCGTAGTCACCATACCGAGTTCTTAAGGTTGTTTTCGGTATGTCACACTCTCTAACTCTTAGCTGATGACACCCCAACCTGAGATCTATATTGGAGAAACAACTAGCTCCCTGAAGCTGATCGGACAAGTCGTCAATCCTAGATAGAGGATACTTGTTCTTGACTGTAACCTTGTTTAACTGATGGTAACTGATGCACATTCTAAGGGTATTGTCTTTCTTTCGCATTAATTGTACTGGAGCACCCTAGGGAGATATGCTGATTCTAATAAAACCTTTACCAAGAAGTTCTTTTAGCTTCTCCTTCAACTCCTTAAGCTTAACTGGAGCCATTATGTAAGGAGGGATGGAGATGAGCTGAGTATTTGGTAGAAGGTCTATACCAAAGTCTATTTCCAGATCATGAGGGACTTTAGGAAGATCCTCGGCAAACACATCAAGGAACTCACTCACAATTGGAACTAACTGTATAGTCGGGGTCTCATATTTGGAATCTTTGACTCGAACTAGATGATAAATACACCCTTTGGAAATAATTGTTCTAGCCTTAAGGTAGGAAATAAACTGACCCTTAGGTGTTGAACTACTTCCCATCCACTCTAAAGTTGGCTCATTAGGGAACTGAAACCTGACGACCCTAGTTCTGTAGTCGACTGAGGCATAACAGGAATGTAACCAATCCATACCAAGAATGAGGGCAAAGTCAACCACGCCTAACTCTACAAGATCAACTGGAATGACTTTACTGAAGATTGAGACTTGCAGTTCCCATACACCCGACTAGCTCTAACTGACTCGCCAATTGGGGTGGAGATTGAGAATGGTTCTAAGAGGACCTCTGGACTGATATCAAATTGGATTGATACATAGGGAGTCACGAATGAAAGTTTAGCTCTTTGATCTAGTAAGAAATACACGTCTAGAAGAAAAAGGCGTAACATATCCGTGACCACGTCAGGTGAGCTCTACTAATCCTGATTAGAGGACAACATGTAAAAACGGTTTGGTGTTGGCTGCCATCTATACCTGAAGTGTAGGCCTGCTAAGCTGGTCAGCCTACTGGGGCTATTGAAGTGGTGGTTTGTGATCTCCCCCTTCCTATTGACGGGCATTATTTGAGTCGATGACCATGTTGTGCACACCCAAAACAACTCTCTTGGACCTAAAGACACTCTCCTAGATGGATTTTACAACACTTAGGGCAAGTTAGGTAGCTGTAGCGATTGCTAGCGCTATGAATTTGGGATTGTGAGCCAGATGCTCCACCCCTCCGATCCTTACAAGACCAGAAGGTAAGGGCACTGACTGAAGTGGATGCTGGAGCCCTCTACTATTGCTGCCGTGGGATGCTGCTACAACAAGTTCTCTAGTGGCCAAAATCTGACTGACTAGTTTTTCCCGCTTGTTCTCCTACTCCAAATCTTTTCATTTTTCTTTCTCAATTTGCTGAGCATGGACTAAGATGCTGCAGAGATCGATTTTCTTAGTAAGCATTGTAATCCTGCACTCCTTGAGGACCAAGTTTGATACTCCGTTAACAAATTTCAGCATACGAGCCCTTGGCTCGGCTACCATCTCCGGAGCATATTAAGAAACCTTGCGAACTCCAGTGCATACTCTTCCACTGTCTGATTTCCTTGTTTCAGATTCATGAATTCAGCTAATTTGGCCTCCCTGAATTCCAGGGGGAAGAATCAGTCTAGGAAGGTTGTAGTGAAATCCTCCCATTACATCGGTCCTGCTCCTACTGTTCTCCCCTCCTTTAACTATTCATACTAGATTAGGGCTACCCCTTTCAGCTGGTATGCAGCCAGGTCAGCACTCTCCGAGGAGCTGTCACAACAGGAATGGAGGCTGGGATCGCGACACGGGACAAAGAGCCCCGAGAGATCCCAAGTCTACGCATGGCATAAGCATA
Source organism: Datura stramonium (assembly GCA_018107945.1). Taxonomy (NCBI): domain Eukaryota; kingdom Viridiplantae; phylum Streptophyta; class Magnoliopsida; order Solanales; family Solanaceae; genus Datura; species Datura stramonium. Next base: position 18,903 of record JACEIK010007936.1, read on the forward strand.
CATCTAACTCAATCAACAAATAGAAGAATTAACATAATACACTTCGCGGAAGTCTAACTCATCTATAACATCAGAAGACCCCATCCGAAGATTATTACATACATAAGTATGAAAAGCCTAAACACATGATGAGTTGATGGGACAAGACCCCCAACTAACTCAGCAATACTTAAATTGAAATACATAAGAAAAACTGAAAGTCTAGCCCTCGAAAGATTAGTACTGACAAACAAGAAAATGCTAACTCCGATAAGCTGACTAAGAGTGGGGTTGAACCTAAGAGTCGAGTCCTGTGTTATGAAATGATACATCTTAGAAAGTATGTGGTTAGTACGTGGAATGTACTGAGTATGCAAGGTAAATAAGAACTGGTTAAGTAAAGGAAACCATTTAAAATATTGCATAGCATAACATAAGCATTAGGAATTCGAGGGGAGGGCATGAATGCATTCTTTCTAAAATCATGATCTTTTCATCACATGACAATACAGAGCTTAAATAACATCAAACTTACTCGAATGATTCAAAGCTAAAATATGACATTTATAGACAAGCTGAACATTGAGTCAAACCTTTCTTTTAGAACATGCATGTGTATATTATAATCATAAATAATGGATATGCATAACTGTATCATAAGGAACACTGGGAGACTCGTCAGTTAACCGACATACCACGATAGAGCTTATGTGGTCCCAACTATCATACTTAAGTGGGTACAACCGTCCAAAGCCTTTCCAAGGCTAAGGACGATACCATGATATCGATATCAAGCTCATGGGCCATTAGGGACGGGGATAGCTCGCAAGGGAGGTCCCAATAATATATAATAGTATCAAGCTACGTTGGCGTGTACTTCTGGGGCATAGGGTGATAGACCCTTAGCCTGCTCGATACTAGACTATTCTCCCAAAAACTTGCATATTCTCTACATCATTTTATAATGAGGCTCAAAATTTTCTATTTACAAAGCTCAATAATGAAGTACATCTCAAATATGAAATCATGCATATTAGAAGCTATAATTCAAAATATACCACAAGCTCAAAGATAATTGGGAGTCCTTGCTACAAAACCATGTGGTAAGCTTACTTTATAGACACTACATCATACATACTTGACATAAGGGCCTTGCCCAACACATTATCATGCTTGGAACTACTCAAATATTTTTGAAAACAATATCATAATCATGGGTAGCTTTGAAACATGTTTTTCATCATCATATCTCATCATCATAACATATTCATCACAAATATCTTCTTCTGTGAACTTCTTATAAATGGGCCTTTAATTTCATAAAACTAGAAACATGATTTTGATTGAAAACAACTTAAAATTTTCCCATGCTTCATGATTCAATAATGAAAACACATCTTAACCATACCCATGTAAAGGAAATAAAAGATTCATGAATTTGGGTGAAAACCCCATAACTTGTTCATAGGAAATTCTCATAACTTAGATAGAAATTGGGCATGGGTGTGGAAGGAAACACCCACTAATATCCCTACATACCTAAAACGGCTTCATTCTACAACTTATCTGATTGCCCAAGATGAATTTGAATGAAAACCTTGAAAGCTTGCTCTAGATCACCACCCTTATTTCTCTAAGTTTGCATGAATGAAAGGAATGACTTAGAATATGTTTTCCCCTCCAAAAAACCACCATTACAATCCTTAAACAACATAGTATAGGGCCTTAGGATGTAGGAATGATGAAAATGCCCTTAATGATTACGTAGAAAATTATTCACTGGGCAAACCAACGGGCACTCCAATGGATAGTTGGAGGATACCACGATCCGTGTTGTACACTGTCCAGGCTTAAGTCTCAGCTCATCCCATGACTACAAATGACGGGTCGTCATACCATACAATGGGTCATTGTGTTGACCGTTGTTTCCTCTTACAAACTTGGCACCTCATCCTACAACGAGCCTCACCATGACTCGTTACACCCACAAACGAGCCGTGGTTTCCTTCCGCCGAATCAACTGGAAAAATTCACCAGTCAAACGACGACTGCTAACCACAGTCCGTTGTAACTCACCGCGGGTCATGGGATGATCTGTTGCTTCCTAGCTACTAAAGTCCATCTCCTGCCACGACTACAAATGACAACTCATTATTTCCCATAATGAGTCATCACATAGCTCGTTTTTTCCACTGTCCCCAAACAAATGCTTTCCGTGACTCGTTCCAATAGGTCGTTGGTTGGACCAATGATTCGTAGGTTCACCTGCTCTGCAACATTTTCCCAATTTTAGCAGTTTTAAACTTTTAACTCTCGGGTCTACCCCTAGGCACTTTCGGGGTATTATAATATCTCCCCCTTGGGAACATTCGTCCTTGAATGTAGGAAACAAGTAGAAAATAGAAACATGCAATTATCATATGCGAATACTAATCATTTGAACCCAAAACTAACAGAATGACTACCTCCGATTTAAACCATATAGTGGATCTGACTTCATGCTTCACATACACATCTATACACATAACGGAAACATGAACACATGAACTGAACATGAGAACTAAATAGAGTCTAAGTGCAAAAACTAATACCTTAATCTAGAAATGAGCCGATAGAGAACAAATGTGGGTTTCTAGCCATCATATTTGCTTCGCCCTCCCACGTTGCTCCTTTAGCATGTTGATTCCTCTATAATACTTTAACTGAAGCTACTTCCTTGTTCCTTAGCCTCCGAACCTGTCGATCCAATATTTCCACCAAAACCTCCTCATAGCTAAGGTTGTCTCTCATACTAACACTGTCTTCCGGAACAACTAGAGTTGGGTCACCCAAACACTTCTTCAAAAGCGATACACGAAACACAGGATGCACTGAGGATAACTCTGAAGGCAACTCAACCTCATACGCCACCTTGAACACTCTTCTCATAATCTAGTAGGGACCAACATAACGGGATGAGTTTTCCTTTATTCCCAAACTACATTACTCCCTTCATGGGAGATACCTTAAAAAACACCCAATCGTCTACCTCGAACTCCAACTCCCTTCTCATTACAACCACATAGGACTTTTGACGACTATGAGCAGTTTTCAGCCTGTCCCTTATTAGCTAAACCTTCACCATAGCCTCATGAACCAAATCTAGCCCTATCATAGCTACCACACTAACCTCAAAACATCCGATGGGCGATCTAGATCTCCACCCATAGAGAGCCTCGAACAGTGCCATTTGGATACTAGAGTGATAACTGTTATTGTAAGTGAACTCGATCAGGGGCAAGTGGTTGTCCCAACTACCTTTAAAGTCCATCATTCAAGCTCTCAATATGTCTTTGATAGTTTGAATTTTCCACTCTGCTTGACCACCCATTTGTAGATGAAATGTTGTGTTGAGTTTAACCTAGGTCCCAAGCCCTTTTTTAAAGGACCGCAAAAACTGAGAGGTAAATTGAGTACCTCGATCTGAAATGATAGACAAAGGCACTCCATGGAATGTAACCAACTCCCCGATATATGATTTCGCATAATCCTCTACTGAATCTGTAGTTTTTACTGGTAGAAAATGTGCAGCCTTGGTCAACTTGTCTACCACAACCCAAATAGAATCATAGTGTCGACGAGCATGAGGTAGGCCTGTAGTAAAATCCACATTAATCTCTTCCCACTTCTAAGTGGTAATGCAAATATCCTTAAGTACATCTCCTAGCCTTTGATGCTCGACCTTTACTTGTTGACAGTTCGGGCACTTGGCTACGAATTCTGCAATATCCTTCTTCATGCCATTCCACCAATATATTTCCCGCAAATCATGATACATGTTGGTGTCACCTGGATGAATAGAGTACCTAGTTTCATGAGCCTCATGTATCATCCGACTCCTCAAATCATCGACATCCAAAACACATAGGTGACCCTGGTACCGAAGCACACCTTCTCCCCCTTGGGAGAAGACTTCCACCTTCTGACTTCAAACGAGTTCTTTTAGCTTTACCAAAGTCAGACCTCATCTTGTATAGTTTTCACATCAGTTATCAAGGAAGATTCTTACCCGTTCTGAACAACAACACCGCCATCGGTCGAGTCGACCAACCTAACTCCCAACCTTGCGAGTCGATGTACATCTTTCACCAACTCCTTCTTTCCTTCATCCACATGGGACATACTCTCCATAGAGAGCCTACTAAGTGCATCCGCTACCACATTAGCCTTACGCAGATGGTAAAGGACACTCATATCATAGTCCTTGAGTAGCTCCAACCACCTCCTTTGCAGAAGATTGAGATCCTTCTGCATGAACACATATTGTAAACTCTTGTGATTCGTAAATACATCCACGTGGAACCCATACAAATAATTTCGCCATATCTTCAAGGAGAATACCACCGAGACCAATTCAAGATCATGCGTTGGGTAATTCTTCTCATGGACTTTCAACTATCTCGAGGCATATGCTATCCCTTTCCCATGCTGCATCAACACACACCCAAGTGCGATTCTTGAAGCATCACAATACACCACAAAACAGTCGTTACTCTCAGGTAAGATCAACATCGGTGTGGAAGTGAGTTGAGTCTTCAACTCTTGGAAGCTCTTCTCACAAGCCTCTAACTATTGGAACTTTACCTTCTTATGAGTCAATTTGGTAAAGGGTGCTGCAATGGATGAGAAACCCTCAGCAAACCTCCGATAGTAGCCAGCTAAACCCAAGAAACTCCAAATATCTTAAGGATTCACCTGTCTAGGCCAGTTTTTCACCGCCTCGATTTTCTGAGAATCTATCTTTATGCACTCACTTGATACCACATGGCCCAAAAATGCTACGGTGTGCAACCAAAACTCAAACTTGCTGAACATGGCATACAATTGGCGATCTTTGAGAGTCTGAAGCACTACTAGCAAAAACTGCAGGACCATTCGTTAGTCCAAAAGACTTAACTACAAACTCATAATGGCCATACCTCTTCTTGAAGGATGTATTTAGGATATCATTCTCCCAAACTCTTAGCTGATGATACCCGGACCTGAGATCTATCTTTGAGATCCAGTTGGCACCCTGAAGCTGGTCAAACAAATCACCCATCCTGCATAAAGGATACCTGTTCTTGATGGGGACTTTGTTCAATTGTAAATAGTCAATACACATGCGAAGAGAACCATCCTTCTTTCGGACAAATAGAACTGCTACACCCCATGGAGACTTGCTCGGTCTAATGAAACCCTTATTAAACAAGTCTTTCAATAGCTCTTTCAACTCCTTTAGCTCATTTAGAGCCATTCAGTAGGGTGGAATAGATATAGGCAGGGCATCGGGAAGAAGATCTATACCAAAATCAGTCTCACACTCGGGAGGAATTCTAGGTAAATCATCAGGAAAGACCTCAGGATACTCACGTACTATTGGTATAGACAGGATTGTTGGGGTCTTGGAATCGATGACTTTAACCCTAACTAGATGGTACATACATCCCTTCAAAATCATTCTTCTGGCCTTTAGGTAATAGATGAAACGACCAGCAAGCACAGCTGAACCACCTCTCCATTGTAAGACTGGCTCACCCGAAAATATGAACTCTACTTCCCGGGTTCTACAATTAATTGAAGCATAGAAAGCACATAACCAATCCATGCCGAGAATAACATCAAAATCGGTCATGGCTAACTCTATCAAATCTGCTGAGGTGACCTTCTGAAGGACTGAGATTGGGCAACCACTATACACCCTCTAGTTATAACTGAGTCACCTACTAGAATAGAAACTGAGAAGGGTGCGGACATGACTTTGGGACTAACTCCGAAGCTACTGGACATATAAGGCATCACAAAAGACAAGGTAGCTCCCGGATATAATAAAGCATAAACATAAACATGGAAGACTCGTAACATGCCAGTGATCACATCCAGGGAGACCTCCTACTCCTGACGGGATGCTAAAGCATATAATCTATTCTGGCGCTGACTACCAGTTGTACTAGTAGATGCCCCCTGATGTGCTGAGCGTGAGGTAGGGGCCACTGAACTAGAAGTTGGGCCATGGCCCCCAAACTGATCCTATCTCGCTGCTGGACAATCTTTAAGCATGTGTCCGGGTTTTCCACACTCGAAACAAGCTCCTGAACCTGCCAAGCACTGACCTGAGTTCCCCGACCACATCTACAACAAACTGGGATGCCAGAATCTGTGGGTCTGCTTCTCTAACCCCTTGAGCTTGATGCTCTCCCTATCTGATCATTTATACGTTGGGATGGCACACTCAATGTAGAAGAGGCTGGGGCGGATGATCTCTATTCGGTCTGCTAATGGTTCCCACCTCCTGACCTCGATTAAGAAAATATGTGGTCATCAGTCCTGGCCCTCTTGGGCTCTCTCTCTCTCGAATGTGTCGCCTCCATCTGCTGGGCGTACAACACCATCCGAGGGAAGTCCATGTCCTGATAGAGCATAGCAATCCTGCATTCCTTGTTCAAATAGCCTGCTATCCCGTGCACAAATCTGCGTACTCGCGACCTGCTGGTCACCCACTAGCTTAGGGGCATATTTCGATAAGCGAGTGAACTCAAGGGAATACTCTTGCACGGTCATTCTCCCTTGCTTCAAACTTACGAACTAAGCTACCTTCAGCTCCCTCATCTCCAGAGGGAAGAACCAATCTAAGAATGCAACATGAAACTCTTCCCAAGTGATCGGACCTGCTCCAGCGACCCTGCTATCCTTCAAACCAGATATGCCCAACCCCCTTCAACTGGTAAGAGGCCAACTCTACAGACTCAACACCATTAACCCCCATGACTTGGGTGATCTTGACACTCTCATCTATGAACTCATACGGGTCCTCATCTACCTTGGACCCAAGGAACTCCAGTGGGTTCATCATCAAGAAGTCTCTGACTTGAGCCACCGCTTCGTTGCCACTTCGCGGAATATACGCAACGGCCTGCTGATTGACCTGAGCGGTCAAGGCCTGCATATGCATCTGAATAGCGGCCAGGAGCTCAACATCAGTAGCTGGCTCCAGTGCCTGGGGCTCCTGAACTGGTGGGGCTTGCTGATGCCCATGACAATTTCCGTCCTCGTGACCTTCACCATCTCCATTCCTCATTCCGTTCACTATTCGAGGAGCCATGATTCTGCAATCACGAGTAGCATGAATTAGAAGGATAGAAAGACTTCTCATCGCATGATATAGATCATGAAAGAAGGAAACATTTCCTAAACATCTCATAGACTTTTTGTCATAAGTGTGGCGCGCTTCACACCCATGAAAAAGACTCTAGTTAACGCGACTTTCAGACAGCCTAGGATACTTCAAACCTATGGCTCTGATACAGTGTTCGTCACGACCGAACGGAGGCCCCGATCGCGACACGGGACAAAAAGCCCTGAGAGACCACAAGTCGACCCATGGCATAAGCATACATCTAACTCAATAAACAAACAGAAGAATTAACATAATACACATAGCAAAAGTCTAACTCATCTATAACATCAAAATACCCCATCTGAAGTTGTTTACATACATAAGTCTGAAAAGCCTCTAAACATGACGAGTTAATGGGAGAAGATCCCCGAATAACTCACAATACTGCAACTGAAATACATATGAAAAACTGAAATTTTAGCCCTTAAAAGATGAGGACTCACCAACAAGAAAACACTAACTCCGATAAACTAACTAAGAGTGGGGATGAACAAGAGAGTCGGGTCATGTATCATCAAACGATACAGCATAGAAAGTATGTGGTCAGTACGTGGAATGTACCGAGTATGCAAGGTAAGTAAGAACCACTTAAGTAAAGGAAATCATTTAAAACATTTCATAGCAAAACATAAGCTTTAGGAATCCGAGGGAAGGGCTTGCATTCATTCTTTCTAAAATCATGATCTTTTCATAACATGACAATACATATCTTTATAACATCAAACTGACTCAAATGACTCAATGCTGAAATATGACATTTATAGAAAAGATGAACATTGAGTCAAACCTTGCTTTTAGAACATGCATGTATATATAATAATTATATATAATGGATATGCATAACTGTATCATGAGGAACACTAGGAGACTTATCACTTAACTGACATACCACGATAGAGCATAAGTGGTCCCAACTATCATACTCAAGTGGGTAGAGCCGCCAAAAGTCGTGCCAGGGCTAAGCACGATACCATGATATCGATATAAAGCTCATGGGCCATTAGGGCCGGGGATAGCTCGCAATGGAGGTCCCAACAATATATAATAACATTAACCTACGTTGGCGCGTAGTTCTGGGGCATATGGTGATCGACCCTTAGCCCGCTCGGTGCTAGACTTTTCTCCCAAAAATATGCATATGCTCTACATTATTTTATAATGAATCTCAACATTGTCTATTGACAAAACTCAATAATGAAGTACATCTCAAAAATGAAATAATGCGTATGAGAAGCTATAATTCAAAACATACCACAAGCTCAAAGATAATTGGGAGTCCTTCTTCCAAAACCATGTGGTAAGCTTACTTTAGAGATAATACATCATACATACTTGACATAAGGGCCTTACCCAACACTTTATCATTCATGGAACTACTCAAATATTTTTGAAAACAATATCATAATCATGGGTAGCTTTGAAACATGCTTTTCATCATCATCATACATTCATCACAAATCTCTTCTTTTATGAACTTATTATCAATGGGCCTTTAATTTCATAAAACTAGAAATATGATTTTTATTGAAAATAACTTAAAATCTGCCCATGCTTCATGATTCAATAATGAAAACACAACTTAATCATACCCATGTATAGAAATAGAAGATTTGTGCATTTAGGTGATAACCCCATAACTTGATCATAGGAAATTCTCATAACATAGATAGAAATTGGGCATGAGTGTTGAAGGAAACACCCACTCATAACCCTACATACATGAAAAGGCTTGATTCTACCACTTCTCTGATTACCCAAGAAGAATGTGAATGAAAACCTTGAAAGCTTGCTCTATATCACCTTCCTTATTTCTCTAAGTTTGCATGCATGAATTGAATAACTTAGAATAGGTTTCGCACTCCTAAAACCCACCATTACGAGCGTTAAATGATGTAGTATAGGTCCTTAGGATGCAGGAATGACAAAAATTCCCTTAATGATTATGCAGAAAATTCTTCACTAGATGAACCAAAGGGCGTTCCAACGGGTCATTGGAGGATACCACGACCCGTGGTGATGATCCGTGTTGTATACTGTCTAGGCTTAGGTCTCAGCTCAAACTATGAGTATAATCGACGAGTCTTCATACCATACAATGGGTCGTTATGTCGACCGTTGTCTCCTCTTGCAGACTAGACACCTCATCCTACAACGAGCCTCACCACGACTCGTTACATCCACAATTGATTCGTGGTTTCCTTCTGTCTAATGCAATGGAAAAATTCACCACTCAAACAATGACTGCTAAACACGGTTCGTGGTAACTCACGACAGGTCGTGGGATGACCCGTTTCTTCTCAGCTGCTAAAGCCCATCTCCCACCACGACTACAAATAACGACTCATTTTTTACCACAATGAGTCATCACATCAGTCGTTGTTTCCACTGTCCCCAGACCAGATGCTTTCCACGACTCATCCCAATGGGTCATTGGTTGGGTCAATGATCTGTATGGTTACTCGTTCTACAACATTTTCCCAGTTTCAGCAGTTTTCAACTTTTAACTCCCGGATCTACCCCTACAGACTTCTGGGGTATTACAGGAGCTGACACCCATAATTCGGGTGATATTTCTATTGTCATGCACGAAATCTTGCGGGTCCACTCCCACCTTATATCCGTTGAAAACTGGAGGTTCATCAAAGTCAAGTCCTGAACTCGGGCAACTACTATGGACCCATATTTATTGACGGGATCCATTTGCTTGTTCATCTGATTAGTAACTGTATGTGCGAGCAGCTGGATGGCCGCCTTGAACACTATAGAGGACAATGAGTCATCTTGAGGGGTAGCTAGAGCTGGTGGGGCAGGTTAGTGAGCTTTACAGACCCTTCTTCTGTTACCACGTCATGGAGGTATAATTTCACTTAAATGAAACAGAGGACGAGTTAGGAGAAGGATTCTGGAATTGAATTTCAACGCATGATAATGAGTTTGAATGAAAAGGATTTTTCCTAATAACGTCTCGTAGCCTCCCCATCATAAATGTGGCGCGCATCATACCCAAGAAAAGAACTCTACTTGACGCGGCTTTCAGACATCCTAGGATACTCTAAACCTAGGGTTTTGATACCATGTTTTTCATGTCTCGAGTCTATACCCTAGACGAGACACAATACTTGGAGTCACAAGTAACCCCAAGTAAACCCATGGTCTATCATAACTCTAGCATTTTGAGTAAAAACATAGTAGAAGCTTTAAAATAATAGCGTAAAACATATCTGAAGAGAGCTAAGTCATAAGTTTTATACAACTGAAAACAAAGCTATAAATCTACAAACTCTGTCTGTGTCTCTAAGCCATCTATCTGATGAGTTGCTGGGACAAGCCCCCAGCTAACTCTAAATCGAATTGAAAAAAATACAACATAAGAGAAATAATTCCCGTCCTCGAATGATGAGGACTCACCAATAATGCAGCTGAAAACAACTAAGCAAGATCTTCTAATGGCGCTGGGAATGAGAACCTGCAGTTGTATCATAAAACGATACAACATTAAAGGTATGTGTCGGTACTTTGAATGAATTAAGTAAGTGAGAGAAACTATAACACGAATGAAATAACTGAATTGGAAAGACATGCAATGACCAATTTGAATACTGAAACTGAAAAACTAAATATGCTTAAATGGTCAAATTGGCCCTGTTTGATGGTTGAAGACATGCCCTAAATATGAGATACTAATCTGAAGTACTATACCAAACTGATTTGAACTGAGTAGTCTAGAATTGTTTTAACTGAGCTAATATGAGATTGAACAAAACTGACCAGTGGGAGAGTCTATAACCGACATATAACCAGGTGAGCTAGACGTAGAGTCTGATGTATACACCCCATTGGTAGGACCCTATATACCTTGCCAGGGTATAAAGGCATGAACTGAGTAATCAAAGAACTAGGGAGATTAGGCAAATAAAATATATACTACGGTGGCAATGTAGTTCTGGGAAACTGGGTGCGCTAGGACCCCTATCCACTCGGTACTAAGTCCTACTCCCACTATATAGTCCTAGACAGACTAATAAGCTAATAGCTCGAAACTGGGGCCCAAGACTAGGTCAGAGATACCTATCTGAAAGTACCTTGAGAGTCTTAGTAGATCGAATTCTGTAACTGGTGTTCTAAAACTGGTCAGAGCTGCTTATCTTGAAGCGTCGTAACCATCTAAAGAACAAACTGTATTCCGAAGCTGGGATCCTAAGGTTGGTCAAAGCTGCTTATCTAGAATTGTCATGACCCCCTAAAGTACCACTAAAATTTGATACTAAGTCCAGTTCTGATAACTGGAAGGTATCACGAACACCTCAAGGATTAACTATAGTCAAACTCATCAGCTGAGATTTCTATATTCTGTCGGATATTCTAATAATTGATTGAGACTGGACTAATAAACATCTGACTGAATTCTCAACATTTTCTAGTAATATTGGAAACCCAACTGATAAATTAAGCCACAAGGAATAACTAGTCCAATAGGCAAAATTCTAATTTACAGAATTCAAAGCTAGGGGTAAAACTATTCTTATAAGAATGAGTATTAACATGATAACTAGATAGTGAAAATATGACAACAATCAACATAGACTATATTCCACATGCTATAAATGAAGTCTGACATATAATTTATTCACATTCGAAAGTTTAGGGCTAGAACTGATAGAGAAGATAGAGGAGATTTACTTGGGGACACAAGGGAAGATCTTTTCCCTTGTTGAATTCCCACATACCAGGTGATGGAAATCCCTGAGAGAATCACTTGAAAATCTGAGGATAATAAAACTTCTACTCTGTGTCTTTCTGGGAGAAATTTTATGTTCTAACTTTTGAGGGGATTTGAGAAAGGAAATAAACCATCTGTTACGCCCTCTAAAACCCCTGATAAAATCCAAAATAATGAAGTTTAGAGTCTAGGATTTTAATAAATTACATAAAACTCCCTAGGAAATTAGCAGGAAAAAGGACCCTGCTAGTCCCCACGAGGCACTCCACAGGTTGTGAGTTCAGGGACGACTCGTGGTGCCCAATCGTGATATCGAGTGGAAATTTTCTACAAATTCCCCAACCTTCCAATGACTAACTTCATGAGTCGTCAGGAGACTAAATGACTCGTGACGTCTCTCATTGTCCCTGAACCAAAATTCCCCTTCAGCGGTCACCAGGGGCTACTTGATGATTCGTTATCGATGTTAATGACTCGTGATCACCTCCCGTAGTCCTCACTACCAAAAACCACCTGTGGGTTACCACGGGTGACACCATGACTCGTGGTATCCCAACTGAGTCGTGGTTAGGACCCATTAAGTGCATCACCCTAATTTATGACTTTCAGTTAATCCTTGACCACAACTTACATAATGACTCGTGGTCACACCTGTGATCACTAAATTTCCAAAATTTTCAACCAAGCACGGACCCTTCCACATGAGTCACTCCACGACTCGTGGCCTACCCCACGGGTTATATGATGACTCGTTCTATTACCTGGTGCAGAAAATCCTTTTTTCTTTGTTTCAACACTCGAGTATAATCTTAGGGTTTACAGGGCATTACAGATGGACATTTTATGACGATTTTGACTGTTAGTGGCAAAGGGTTGGAAAATTTAGGTGTGAAACCCAAAGATGTTGACCATAAAGAAAGTGGTAGTGAAGTAATAGATGCGATGAAAAAAGCACAAAAGGTTGTTAATGATGAAGAAGGATTGGATGAGGGAGAAGTTGATGTGACTCCCGTTAATAATATTGTTGAACAGAAAATGAGAAAAGAGGCTTTACTCGACATGGTATAAGAACCTTGGATTCCACCTCCTTATCCTCAGAGGATAGAAAAGAATAAGGTTGATAATTACTTTTAAAAATTCATTGAGATGTTTAGTAAATTTTGCTTTAATATACCTCTGGTGCCGGGTTATGCCAAATTTATGAAAGAATTGCTGAAGAAAAAGAGGTTTGTTCATGCTGGTGTAGAGCAAGTAACACATCATTGCAATTCCATGATGACAAGCAATCTCACTCCCAAAAGAGAGGATTCGGGAGCCTTTACTATTCCTTCCACCATTGGGTTATGTGTGTTCCAAAAGGCCCTATGTGATCTTGGAATAAGCATAAATCTGATGCCTCATTATTTTCAACAAGTTGGGATTGGGGAGTCCCAAACCCACCTCAATGAGGTTGTTGATGCAAGATCGATCCATAATGAAATCTGTGGGAGTGTTGGAGGACGTCTTGGTTGGAGTTGACAAGTTCATCCTTCCAGCTGAATTCGTCGTGCTAGATTGTGATATAGATGTTGAAGGTACCTATTATCTTGGGGTGGCCACCACTTGCAACGGGTAGAGATTTGGTAGATGTGGATCTTGATGAGATGAAATTTTGAGTGGGAGGTAAGGAAGTCACCTTCAAGGTTTGTCAATCCACTGAGTCTCGGATGAGTGCAAGGTGATAGAGGTTCTGAATAATGAGGCAACATAAGACGAAGTTTGTGTTGATGAGGCTAATTCGAAGGATGAACCTTCAAAAAACTGGCAGCTTAGGAAATAACTATTGTGCCACAACGTAGAATAAGGCACTTCTAAGGAGGCAACCCAAGTGTTTTTATGTTTTGATGCCTTTATGCTTTGTTGATTTTATTTTTGTAGGATGATTGGATGAGAAACAAGGAGAAGGAAAATGGGGTAGCCACTACACTAGACCTACAAAACGTGGATGCTCAAACGCGAGTCGCCTCCCTATCTCACAAGAGAATCAGAAGTGGATGAAAAAGGGGAAAAAGCCAGCATTTCACCGGCGGAACACCGGAGGCATTCCGTGAAATGCCGGTTTGGTGCGGGTATGAACCAGTATACCTAGAGGAAATTTGAAAATAAAAGGTGGAAGCTACATATCACCAACCAAACGCAGGTGACGATACGCACAGATCGCTGATTGACTGCAGTCAGAAAATAGTGAACTGGTATTTCAAGCGGTCACCTGCGTTGTAACTGGCAAAACATCGGTACTCACCAGTGGTCACAAGTGATGAAGGGTGTACCTACGCACTTCTTATACATAATATTTCCCATGCTTTAGTATGTATTGAGGACAAATTATGTGTGTTTGCATGTGTTTATGTTATATATTTGTGAAAATAGCTAACGCACATGATTAGATATTTTTAGGGCTAAAAATGGTAAATTTGGGTATATTTGATGCTTTTGGAATGAACTTGAAGAAAATGGAACAAAGTGCGGACTGCTAGCCAGGTAAAGATTCATCGTCTTAATGGACGGCTCATTCCTAGAGTCGTGGAAAGAGATCGAGTTTTATTGAGAAGAAATAGTGCACCTAACGAGTTAAAGGCACGAATCATTACATCTGGTAATGAGTCATCATGCCAGTCGTGAAAACTGGGAGGAAAATTTTTGAAAAATGCACAAGGAATACAATGAAAGACATAACGAGTCGTCAGGTGAAGTAACGACTCATCATGAGATACTGTGAGAAATCATCAAGTACACTGGAAGTTTTTGTGATCTGTAGCCAAGAGGGACCTAACGTATCGTGCCCTGACCTGACGAGTCGTTAGGTCAGCCGTCATCTTGAAGGAGTAGTTTGCTAGGATGAGTACATAATGCTTGCCATGACTCGTTAAGAGACCTGACGAGTCGTTACCTAGCCCGTTGCCACTACCGACTTGGATTCCATTTTTAGGTAGGAAAAGTAGCTACAAATCCCAAATCAAATCCATGAAGGAGAAAAAGAAGGCATAAAGCTACTATTATAAATACCCTTTTATTTCTTTGTAATAGGGGAGGCGAGAAAAAACAAGTTTTAGGATTAGTGTGCAAAATACTATTGTAAGGTTTTATTTTTATAAAATGATTTGAGATACTTGTTGAATTATTCATCCTTATTTTTTCATTATTCAAGTGAAGTTTCTTCCTGTCATCATTGTAAGTATTATTTGAGATTTTTTCTATGAATGCTATGAATTTACTTATAATTATGAAATGCTAAAACCTCCACAACTAGGGTTGTAGGAACCATTACGAATTAACACACATAGGGAAAATACTTAGTGATTCTTGAACAGAGTTTATGCATGTAATGTTTTTCCCTTCGTTTTAATTATTTCTTAACAGTTGCAAATGTTAGGACTTGCCTTATTCTTACTTACCAGATCAAGGAGGTAATGAATGGGACAAGGGATTAACAACGGAGATTTGAGGCTATGAACCCTGATCTAATAGCTTGAACTTGTACGGGGAGAGCTAATCCAATATCAAGGGTAAGGGTTAGTCAAGCATACACCCGTAGACGAACCAAGTTTCATTGTGATAATCATATAAATAGGGGACCAACCATTTAGGTGAAGTTAACTTACTTATATTGCATGCTAAGCACCTGAATAGATCTCTAGTATAAAATATCTTGTGCTTAGGAAGTCATGGGGAACACTTATCCTAGTTAGTTGCATTAATTTGGAATGGACCTTCACTTTCTCTCAATGACATTGTTTGTTACTTTCCTATATTTTCCCCCCTCTTAGGAAATACTTAACTAAAAAGTTTAAGCACCAGCGTTCTACTATATCCTTCTGCATTCTCTGTGGGATCAAGACTACGTCGCCAATAAAGGTTGGGGTCGATCCCACAGAGAATACGGAAGGATATAGAAGAACGCTAGTACTTAAACTTTTTAGTTAATTATTTCCTAAGAGGGGGAAATGTTTTAAAAAGTAACAAACAATATCGTTGAGAGAAAGTGAAGGCCGATTCCAAATTAATGCATCTAACTAGGGTATGTGTTCCCCATGACTTCCTAACCATGAGGCATATTATACTAGTGATCTATTCAGGTGCTTAGCATGCAATATCGGTAAGTTAACTTCACCTAAGTGGTTGGTCCCCTATTTAGATGACTATGACCACAAAACTTGGTCCGTCTGCGGGTGTATGCTTGACTAACCCTTACCCTTGATATTGAATTAGCTCACCCCGTACAAGTTCAAGCTATTAGATCAGGGTTCATAGCCTCAAATCTCCGTTGTTAATCCCTTGTCCCATTCATTACCTCCTTGATCTGGTAAGTAAGAATAAGGCAAGTCCTAACATTTGCAACTGTTAAGAAATAATTAAAACGAAGGGAAAAACAATACATGCATAAACTCCGTTCAAGAATCACTATGTATTTTCCCTATGTTTGTTAATTTATCATGGTTCCCACAATCCTAGTTGTGGAGGTTTTAGCCTCTCATAATTTTAAGTAAATTCATAGCATTCACAGACAAAAGCTACAAATAATACTTATAATGATGATAGGAAGAAACTTCACTTGAATAATGCAAAAATAAGGAAGAACAATTGAACAAGTATCTCAAATCATTTTATAAAAATAAAACCTTACAATAGTATTTCGCACACTAATCCTCAAACTTGTTTCTCGCATCCCTTATTACAATGAAATAAAAGGGTATTTATAATAGTAGTTTTATGCCTTCTTTTTTTCCTTCATGGATTTGTTTTGGGATTTTGTAGCTCCTTTTCCTAGCTAAAAATGGAATCCAAGTCGGCAGTGGAGACAGGACAAGTAACGATTCGTTAGGTCTCCTAACGAGTCATGGAAAGCATTAAGTACTCGTCCTCAGCAAACTGCTCCTTCAAGGTAACGGGTCACCTAACGACTCGTCAGGTTAGGGCACGAGTTATTAGGTCCCTCGTTGCTATGGTTTACAAACATTTCCATTGTATTTGATGATTGCTCACACTATCTCATGACGAGTCGTTACTTCACTTGACGACTCGTTATGTCTTTCATTGTCTTCCCTGCGCATTTTTCAGAAATTTTTCTCCCAGTATTCACAACTGGCATAACGAATCATTACCAGATGTAACGAGTCATGTCTTCAGCATGTTAGATGAATTGTTTCTTCTCAATAAAACTCGATCTCTTCGCACGACTGCAGGAACAAGTCGTCCATTGAGAAGGCGACTCTTTACCTGGCTAGCAGTCCGCACTTTGTTCCATTTTCTTCAAGTTCATTCCAAATGCATCAAATATACCCAAATCTATCATTTTTGTCCTTGAAAGCATCTAATAATATGCGTTAGATATTTTAACAAATATATAACATAAACACACGTAAATACACATAATTTGTCCTCAAAACACAGTAAAGCACGGGCAAAATTATGTCTAAGTATGCCCTTCATCAAAAGGTCTGGCGCAGGTGGAGGTACGTAAGTTTCTGTTGGACTCTTAACCGACCTGTTGAATAACCTGACACGTAGAACTTTTTCTTTTCAAAACTGCTCAAACCAATTTTTTTTACCTTTCCAACACTCTCTCTCCACCTTTTCACCTAACCACAATCCTTTCACCTTCCCAATTTCCCTTTCCAATAAAACCTACCATTAACACTCACCTTTTTACTATCCAATCCCACTCCATCTCTTCAAATTATAAAATCCCCATTCTCATTCTCTTGTTCTAACTACTACTGACTCAAACTCTCTCGTAGAAAAAGGATCTTTCACCCTATGAAACACCATTGTTGGTCAAGCACAAAGCTATAATTTCTTCACTTCTTATCAATTCTCAAATTGGTATATGTTCATGATCTCTTACATTTCTTTAATTTTGCTGGAGTGGTGAGGGTGTGAGTTAAAAAAATTGAACATGGTAGATTAGAAAATTCCCATCTCATGTTACCCATCACTCATTTTGTGCTTTTTCATTGTTGAATATTTCTCATTGTATGGGTATATTGGGGATTGAATATTAATTTCGTATAGTTGCTGTGCGTGTTCATTTTTGTTGAGAATATGAGGTGAAGTGTGTGTTTGATATAGTAGTTTGAGGTGATTTCTGAGTAACCCCATGTGCTAAAAAGGCACAATTTGCCGATGATAGGTTGGGTGACGTCCTTCTTAAGGGAAAATTTTCATTTTTTGTATGTTGTGCTGCTTGCGTGAATAAAATCGTAATGTGAAGTGAGTGAGTGAGTCATGCATGTGAAGGAATTCTTTTTAGTTGAGTTTGGGGGTGAAAATCACAGAGCGGCGTTGTTACACCTCGTAAATTCTCGACATGTAGATGGCCTATTCGCATGTTGTTTAAGAGTTTTGAATGCCATACATTCTAGGAAAAGGCCCGAGGAAAGACCGGATAAGTGACACGTCAAACCATCGATGGAGGAGCCGGGGTAGAGCCCCTCCGCGATGGCAGCGTGTCACGGAGGCCCTGTCCAGGCTCAAGTATATAAACCCCTCCACTTCGGTTTATTTCATAAAATCGTGTAATTTCTAGTAAACACGAAGGAAAAAAGAGGAGGACGAAGGGTATCTTGAAATTTCTTCCGTTTACGCTATTAAACGCGGTCCAAACACGAATTAACCTTGGATAGTGAGGTATTAAGCAGCAACGAGCATTCTTACGGGTTTAGTTTCGTGAAATTCGGCCGGCGAATCATCGTTCTACCGAGTTAAGGTAAGTGGAATTGCTCCAAATTAGTGTCAATATACTCCTAGCCCTAAAGTG
>JACEIK010007936.1:38447-50794 GCA_018107945.1 Datura stramonium
TCTTCCGGCTTATGGGGGCTGGTATAGGTCCTTGTATGTTATATATGTATATACATGTTATTTATAAGCTGATAGAGAGCAGGTCGCCACGTCGACAGGTATGTTTCTACCTTACCTTCAGTACAGATAAGCTTATTTCAGATCCCACGAGCCCAGAAAGTTTCAGACACTTCCTGCTATTCAGAACTACTAGTATTATTGCTTATATTCAGTTATGCTCAGTTTGCTTTACATACTCGGTACTAGTGGTATTGATGCCCATTTGGGGCGCTGCATTACTCGCCAGCAGGTACCCATAGATGAGGAACTGACCTCTTGTGATCCCAGCCAGTGCAGAGTCATCAGCTCATGTCATCCGGAGCTTGATATTTAAAGGTCTATTCTATTTTCTTCTGTTGTATAGTACGGGTAGGTCGGGGCCCTGTCCCGACCATCTTATCAGTATTCTTAGAGGCTTGCAGATTGTATATATTTTTCCCTGTGGTTAGTTGTGCCGATCATGTGAGGCCGTGCGTATGTTTAGTTGTTTATATTGACCGTGTGGGGCGTTATCCAGTTAGTAGTTGGTGACCTTGTCGGTCAAAGAATAGTTTAGCTTCTGATTTAGTTCTTAGTGAAAAATAGTAAGCATGGTGGCCTTGTCAGCCCGCATAGTTTTCCTTATATTGATACGATTCTGGTTAGTTGTTGTTGTTGTACAGATGGCTATATGCCTAGCCGGCCGGGGGCTGTATTTACAGCCGCTATATAGCCCGTTGATTCCATGAATCAGAGTTAGGGCCAGCCAGGTACCAGAAGTGCTTAGGCTCAGTAGTCTAGTAGTTCACGTCCTAGTAGGGCACCAGGTGCCAGTCATACCCCCAAGGCGGGGCGTGACAGGTGTCCGCCGGCGAACTGCCAGTCGGGCCTGGTGAAATGCAGGTTTTGGTACAAGGCTTCAGGCCACTGCCCAGACCCGTGTTTCACCTGGGCTTTGCGGGTCAAGACCGGCAAAACATCGGTATGGCGTTGGATAGATAATTTTCACCCAGTCTTCTTCCAAGCACTGATAGCTCATCGGCGATTAACGGGTCCCCACCTATGATTTGCCGGTCTCGCGCCAGTCCCACCAGTACTTGATTTTGATCCTGCAAATTTTTTATCATCTAATCCTTAGAATTGTTTTCCTTAGCTTAGGATAGTTGTTGCCTTTTCTTTTCTATTATTAAAAGTACAAAGAGAAATGTTGTTTTGTGGCGGCACTAACATGGCTTTGCAGAATTATGACTTCATCTAGGCAATCAGACAAGGGCAAGGCTCCACCCACTTCAAAAAGTAAGAGCAAAGGGAAGGCCAAGTGAAAGCCAGCCCCCACTAACACCGGGGAGGCAATTATATTTTGTGTTCCCGACATGAAGGCACACTATGCCATGTGTGAGGGCAGATCTATCACAACGGAGAAAAGATTTAATTTTGCGGGGATGAGAAATGACTTCTCCAACATCATTTCCCAATTCAATCACTCTCAATGGCATGTTTTTGTTGAGCCTTTGTATTACACAAACTTTGTGCCTAAGTTTTATGCTTCATACCAAGAACGACAAGAGGCTATGAAGCATAAAGGGAAGATTGATGAATTTTCCTACCATTCTTCAGTCCGAATCAGGGGTATGGAGTTTGATATCACCCTAGCTGCCATCAATGAATTATTCTGGGCTCATGAGATTGATCCATAGACTGAGTATGAATATAAAGTGGTTGGCAAAGACAATCAATTTAGCTGGATAGTCCCATCCATTGCCAATGGTTAGCCATTATGGGCCTCTATGGGTGCAGAGATTTCAAGGCATGGCCTCAAGTTGGAGGAAAAACTGTGATGGAGTTTGTGAGTGGTCGAATCATGCAATCAAAGAATAACATAAGAGCAAACTTGGAGGTTGCTATACTCATCGTCTGTATCATGACAGTGGTGCCTATCAACTCTGGGGAGATCGTGGCCAATCAAATGAAAAGAAAGGCCAGGCAGTAGGAAACATGGATTCCATATGCGATGCTTATCTCTCAGTTATGCCTCAATGCAGGGGTGCCACTTTTTCCTGATGAGTCTCCTAACTCCACCACCAGTGTGATCAATGTGGAGAGGAAAAGGGATGTTGAGGCACCTAATGTGAAGAGAAAAAGGTTTTAAGCTTTTGAGGCTCCCAAGGGCTCTACCTCCATTGACATAGAATAAAACCCCGTTCCTCCCAACCTTACTATGCCACATCCTGAGAAATTGGGTCATGCATCGGGGGAAGAACCATTTTGAGGGCCTTCACTGCCGCCCATATCCTCTCACTCAAGTGGAGTACAAAAGATGGCTAAAATGACTGCTTCTCATGAGAGCTAGCTCCGAAAGCTAGCCAAAAATCTCTTGGCTCTTATTACTAGAACTTTAAAGCGGGAGATAAAGTGTGTTTAGGATAGCTTGACCAAGCTCTTCTCCCAAATACATGTTGTGGAGGGAGCTGTCTCTTCACTCCGATCGAAGGTCCGGGACTTGAGGGAATGGGGGCCATAGGAAGACTGGAATTTGAGAGTTCTTGACGTAGCCATGGCTGCCCCATCCATAGCCCGGGGCCCCATTAAGTATATGTTTAGGGCTTGGGCGGGGAAAAGGAGCCATATTTTGGTGTCTTTGATGATGATGAAGGGGATGATGATGAGGAAGAGGAGTATCCACTTCAGGGAGTTCCCACCATCCTTTTTATTTTTCATGCATACATGGAGGACAATGTATTCTTATAGTTGAGGATGAGTCGAGCTCTCTTTTTCTCTCTTGTGGTTGTTATTGAGTTGTTGTGCCCTTGTCGAGCTTGTTGTTGATGTTTGTATTGCCCTTGTTGAGCTGAATTTCTATTGTTCGAGATGATTTGTAGTTTTTAATTGTGGTGGAATTCTCTTGTTAGGCGGATTTGATTTTTTTGTGATGTTGTAGTTGTTGGTTGCTTCCCTTTTCAGGCATGTGAAGAAGGAAAAATGAATGAAAAAAAGTGTTCTTAAATTGTTAGTGCCATTTGTTGGGTCTGTGTTCAATTTCAAAATGTTTCATGACACTAGTCTTAATTATCATCTTTTTCTGATAGTAGTTAGTAAATAAACTCCAAGGGTTTCTTTATACCATGGTTTTTTTCAAGGAGCGATTTTTTTTATTTTCTTTTATGGTCGAATCAAGTGGCATTTTCCAATAAAGTATTGAGAGGTCACTTTCTTATGGAAAATGCCGAGTTGAAAGTTCTTTTTGAGTCAATGATTGCAGCGGCATCCGAGAGGTACCACAAGAAATTTATTTTTAAACTGCATGGATGTTAAAAAAAATTAATCCGGAGAAGGAAAGGGTAGTTGAATTTGAAAGCATACTCTTTTATCATAAGTTACACATTCTTTGTTTGGCTTCTTAATTCACATAATATCTTGTTTTATGACTCTTGATGTGGTGATTAAAACAGTGTGAACCCCTTGGAGGGTGATGCTTTGTGGGTAAGGTTATAGTTTAATTCTCTTGTATGAATGATTGTCTAGAACTTGCCCCAAGTTTGACTTTAGGCGAATACTAGATGTAGTTGCACTTGGAAGATGATTTTAGGCTTTCTTTTGGTTAGCTAGTTTACCCATATAACCTCCTTCAGCATGAAACCTTGTTAGCCAATGTTCACCCTTTAAGCCTTTTCCTTGGAAACCACATTACAAGCCTATGACCCTTTTATAATCCCTTATTGGCACCATCCTCACTAGTGCAGTTGTGAGCAAAAAATGCAAAAATAATGCTTGAAGTCCAGAGAGTATGGGAAAAGAAAAGGAAAGATGAGGCAAAAGTCTATGTTTGGGGGTTAGAAAAAGGAAAATGAAAAAAATGATGTCAACTTCAATGTGAGGTAGCAACACATTATGAAAAGAATGAATGAATTATTTAGGTGAAAACGAATTGAATTGTAAAAAGATGCTTTCTCTAGCTCTAATGAGATGAAAAATGGTTACTAGTGAGGGATAAGGAGGGCTCTTGTTTCAATAGTGAAATGTTGTTCAATAAGAGATAAGGTGAGAGTGATCTCAAAAGAAAATGGAATATGCAATGAGATTCATAAAAAGGCATTAGGGATGCTCCAGTCACTAGAATTTATAAGTCATCCTACTTTTATCCTTAGCATTCATCATGACCTCCAAGTCCTAATTGATTTTAGGTTTAGGGACTTTACATTAGTGGTAAGTTACAAGAAGGAAAGCCTATGAGTCAAGTTATGTGCGTGAGAATTTCTTTGTAAGAGTGAGCATATTTGTTTCATTCTATAATCTCTCGAGTGTGAATTGCTTGATAACTAAATGTGATTCTCTCCTCTTATGAGTAGCATCACCTCCTTGGAGAACATAATTGCACGTGCCAAAAGGTATAATTGAGAAAGATTGTAGTGGTCTTGAAGGTAGAATTTGAATGTGAATTTTGAATGAATTAAAATGCTAAATAAGCTTCCTGTGATCAACAATGAGCTTGTTTTGAATGAAGGAATCAAATGTGAATCATGCAAACTGATTGTGGTCATCTCTTGAATCATTTGCATAAAGTGTTTTTAGTCTCCTCTTTTCTTTTGGGTTCGTAAGCGATCTTTGGGTTGTCTAGGTCGTAGTGGTCCTTGTGCATAACCTCATGTAGAAAGACATGCTTATTCCTATAGTTCAGCTATAAAGAATTGCATTTCTTGAGGACAAGCAACGGTTCAAGTTGGGGGTTTGATAAGTTGGTAATTTACCAACTCATTAGGCTTTTAAACATGAAATTTTGCTTAGTTTTCAAGTCATTTGAGAGGATTTTATGCTCTTTCTCTTTAGTTTTTGTAGGTATTTAATTTAAGGAGACAAAGAAACAAATTGGGCAAAAGCATAGAATTAAAGAAGCGGACTAGAGCTTTACCGGATGGGACTGCCGCTCCACCGGATGGAACCGACAAAATGTCGGTTGAAACACAAGAGAATACAGGAAAGGAGTGAAAGGTGAACCAGCGAAACGTGTCTCAACACCTACGAACCGCCGGTTCCAATGACAGCCAGACCCGAAGTTACTGCTCCCAAGTGTGACACAACGACATTCTGTGGATGGGCACCAGCGGAACGTCGGTCATTCGAAAGTGAGGTCGCCTTCAGGAGGAAAAAATCATCCATCACGGAATTTGAGAAGCATTTTTCAACCTATTTCTGTACATTTTTTAAAAAGTACCAATTATTCCATTTCAAATTTGAAGAGATATAGAGAGAAATATTGAATAGCTTTTCTTCTTCCTCCTCAAAGTATAAACCACCATTGAAGATAATTTTTGAGCTTTCTATTTTACTCTTAATGATGATTTTTTATGAATTTGTTTATCAATATGCTTGTATATTATTCCTCTATGAATAGCTAGATATTTTTCTAGGGGTGTGTGCATGATTGGGGAGAGATCGGATTGAGTATGACTATTTTAATCTTGTGATTACTATTTTTTTTGTAAATCTATTATTTTCTGCCAAATTATAACTGAATTACCCATAGTTGGAAATGTGGCTTATGTCTACTGATTCCACTTTTGCATGAAAAAGAGAAATTGAATATGAGTGAGAAAGCAATGGTAGGCAATTGGGTATCCAGTGTGTGGTGTTGGACTAGAGATAGACAAAATCCATAATCATGCACCCATTAGAGATTTGAGGTTAGAAATAGCTTAAATCATGCCTAAGTTATAGTTGATTAATTTATTGAGGCCTTGGGATTTGGAAAAACTCAAGGAATAGATCTCCCAATTGCTTGTAAACATCGGGTGTCACTTTATCAACTGTTATTTATGCTTATGAGAAATTATTTGATATTCTAGTTAATCCCAATTAAATCGAACCCCCATCAGTAGCATACCTCTGGCACTAGCTCATAATTGTTAATTCAATTTGGTTGTCGTATTTCTCTCAATAGTTGATTTTAAATACAAATTAGGATCCCACTTTTTCACCCAAAATTTTATTTTTATTTTCAAATGCATGGATGGAATTTTAGTTCAAGCCAATAGACAATTTTTGCGTTATTCAATCGTTTTTCCCTATGGTTTCAACCCAACTCTTAGTTGGGTATTTATATTGCGAAGATCGTTTATACTTCCTCCTCGTGAGGAGTGGATTTGAACGTCATCACACTACCCACTCAGTAACTATAGTAAATTTTTTCCATTAGCTCACTACACACAAGCACTTAAGTTCAATGAGCATTTTAACTCCAAAAATCGATTACTATAGGATCACATATAGCCTACTGGTAATATTCCTCCACTTCATTTTCATGATTTGAGAAATCACAATAAAGATGCAGCTATTGCTAGCAAGAAAATAGGATGAGCATTTTTCACCTTACATGCCAAATTCTTGAGCGGTTCTTCCATGCTTAGGGTTTGGAATAGGAATTAGACCAAATCGTGCAAATTTATTGCAAAATTCCAAGCTCAATTGGAATGGGAGTGAGTTACGGGTGAGTGGAGAGTAAGGGGAGGTGATCGTGGGTTCATGTAATTAATTTCTGACCATATTTGTGATTTAAATAAGTTTTTGGCAGATTTAAAAATCCGGGTGGAGTCGGTTCAGCTGGGTTCAGTCATTTAATTTGCCCCACTTGACTCGTACCATGAGTTGTAGGTCATACGTATGGCTAGTCCCTTCTAACCATAATTAGAGACTAAGAAAACTTACCTAGGAATGTACGAGTGTGTGGTATGATTCGTACCAAGATGACAAGACCCATACCATGACTCGTACATTAGAGTTTCTACACTTCGACACTTAAGATAGTTCATCAGAACAGTGGGTATCTCGTACCATATAGGTACTGTTCATAATGACCAACCATAGTGTGAACTTCTGAGTCTTTTCAAGTCTTTGCTTCTTATTACGGATGATACTACGAGTCGTAACATCATACCATGAGTCATACTAAGGCTCATAGTCTAGACCTGTACTACAATTTTTAGACTTTAGTTCCTGTTTCACCTGCAAACTACAATACACATTAGTGAAGACACTTGGGTTGCCTTCCAACAAGCGCCTGATTTAATGTCGCCACACTATGCAGATAGTTTGGTAACTCATGCATCATCAAACCACCTCCTGGGTTTCCTGCCATGGAGTGCCTCATTTTCCATCGTGGCAAGAGGGGGGAAGTGTCGTTGTTTACGACACTTTTGATGTTTAAAACATAGGAAAAATGCATTTTCTTAGGTGTGTTTATACGGATAAGAGGTTCTTTTACTTTGTTTTTAGGGAAATCAGGTCCGGGAGTTGGATTTAAGAAAAAGAGATAAAAAATGCTAAAAATGGCTTGTTGAAGGTCTTAATACGAGTCGTACCACCCTGGTATAACACGTACTTGACACCCGTAGTTGTACTTAAGAGAAAATACAAAATTGCAGAGCCATCATACGATAGACATTATAAGCCATACCATTCAGGTACGAGCCGTACGGACTGTCTGTAACTTGACATACAAAAGATATGCATTTGCAGAACCCATTGGTACGAGTAGAGACCATGAGTCATGATGGCAATGTACGAACCATACTGACAGACTCGTGGTGAGATTTAGAGGATTGGACACTTGGCAGATTCAGAATAAAGAAGGATTGTACAAGGCATGCCATCATGGTACAAGTCGTATGAATGGCCTGTATAAGAATAATCTGAGATGCTAGATTTAAGAAGTTCAAGACACGACAGAATCCTTATGACTCATAGTGACATTGTACGAGTTGTGCCAATCTCCAGTATCTAGGAAGGCTAGAAGTTGCATACTTGTACTATGGAAGCATGCCAGGAATCGTAGGTTGTCTCAACAACAGAATCCTTGTTAATTTTGGAAAGTATTTCATTAATTGTATAAATACTTCTAGGTTATTTTCCTTAGGAGGACGATACTCGTTGATTGTAATCGTGGTTTTGGGTTTCCCACACTACTTGGAGAACAAAATACATGAAAACCTTGAGAGGATTCATCATTGTTCTTGATTTTCAAAAGATTGATTGTGTAATTGATCATTGGGTTTTTCTTCCATCAATACTATAAGTGCGTAATTATATTTTCTTCTTTGAATTCTTATATGTTTCTTGCAATCATGAATAGCTAAACCCTCCACAACTAAGGTTGTGGGAACCATAATAGAATAACAAACTAGGGTCAATATAAAGTGATTCTAAACCAATATGAACGCATGTACTGTTTTTTTCTTCATGGTTAATGTTTCTTAATGGTGCATAACATTAGGACTAGCCCGAATTCTCTTCTTTATTTCCTCGTTTATGTTTTCTTTTGTTTTAGTTTTATTCAGGCTACCATGCAGGAAGGGCCAACCCCTCTAAGTTGTACAAATCTCCTAACTTGAGAGCAACCTCTATGACCAACCATGTGGAGGATAAAAGGTCATTGGTGCCCCTGGAGGAGAGGCTCGGTGCCGAGACAGTAGTAGTTGTACTTATGAATTTGATGAGCATGATGTGCAGGGGTACACGGAGCTGGTAAATTCACTTGATGAAATGGGGTCCTACAACTTCAGGCTGAAGAAGTTGGACCTTGATATAAAGAATCATGGAACCTCTCTAGCAAAATCACCAGTCGAAGTACCACCAGCCTTTGAGCTTAAACCTCTACCTCTACATCTAAAGTACTCATTCTTGGAGAAGAACAGTACTTTGCTAGTAATTATTAAGGCATACCTTATAGGGTGGCAAGTTGAGGCCCTGGTATCATTACTGAGAAGGTTCAAGAAGGCAATTGGTTGGACCATTACTGGCATCATTGGGATCCTACAAGATATATGCCCCACAAAATTCATCTTGAGCAAATCATTGTACAATGTATAGAGAATCAACGAAGACTAAATCCACCAAAGCAAGAGGTGGTGAAGAAGGAGATTATCCAAAGTCGGGATGCTAGTATTGTCTATCCATTTCCTGATAGTAAGAGGGTGAGTCCGGTAAAGTATGTACCAAAAAAGGGTAGAATTATGGTGGTACCAAATGTGAAGAATGAGCTGGTCCCCATAAGGCCGGTCATAGGTTGGCGTGTTTGCATGGATTATCAAAAACTCAACAATCATATGTAGAAGGACCACTTTCTGATGCCTTTCATGGACTACAGGCTTGACAGGTTGGCTGGCAGACGATGGCACTACTATACAGATGGTTATTATGGGTATAATCAAATCTCTAGACCCCCGGAAGAGTAAGATAAAATCACCTTTACATGTCTGGATGAGACCTTTTATTTTAGTAGAATACACTTCGGATGATGCAGTGCATCGGCCATATTCCAGCGCTGCATGATGTCCATCTTTCTAGACATGGTGCAGGACACCATTAAAGTATTCGTGGATGATTTCTCGGTTATGGGTGATTTTTTTGAAGCTTGTCTTGAGCACCTGAACAAAGTGCTTAGTAGGTTTGAACAAACAAATCTAGTACTCATCTAGGAGATGTGCCACTTCAAGGTGAAAAAGGAAATTGTGCTAGGCTACAAGATTACAGGAAAAGGCATAGAGATAGAAAAAAATGAAGGTGATAGTCGGATTGCCACCATCTATTTCTTTCAAAGGTATCCGGAGTTTTTTGAGGCATGCAGGTTTCTACAGGAGGTTCATCAAGGACTTCTCAAAGATTGCACAACCATTATGCAAGCTTCTTGAATAGGAGGTAAATTCATTATTGATGTTGCATGTCTACAAGCTATCAAATGCCTCAAAGTAAGACTTACCTCAACCCTCATTATCTTGGCACCAGACTGGTCTCTTCCATTTGAGGTGATGTGCAATCCCAGTGGAGTTTTCCTAGGTGTAGTCTTGGGGAAAATGAGAGAAAAAATATTTCATGCCATTTAATATGTCAGCAAGAAACTCAAAGCAGCTCCAAAAAACTATACGATGACTGAACAGGAGTTGCTAGTAGTGGTTTTTGCATTCAAAAATTTTCGGGCATACTTGCTCGAAACTAAGACTATTATCCATACTGATCATGTAGCACTACAGTATTTGATGTTGAAGAAGAATTCTAAATCGAGGCTAATCAGATGGGTGTTGCTCATACAAGAGTTTGTGTTTTAGGTAAAGGACAGAGAGGGGACTGAAAACCAAGTGGCAGATCACTTATCTAGATTGGAGGTAGAGGCAAGATCTAAGGATGAGGTTTATATTGATGATACTTTTTAGATGAGCAGGTGTTGGCTGCATCACAAGATCTGATTCCATGGTTTGCTTATTATGCGAATTATTTGGTGAGTGACATGATTCCTACAGACCTGACCTCCCAGCAAAGGAAGAAGTTCCTGTTTGATGGGCGAAGATTCTATTGGGACGAGCCATATTTGTTCCGTATTTGTGTAGATGGGCTTATCTTCAGATGTGTTCTAGAGGTTGAATGTTGATTATACTGGAGGCATGCCACTCATCCCCATCTGGGAGCCATTACAATAGTATCTGAAATGCACATAAAATTTTGCAATGTGGGTATTATGGGCCCACAATTCATCAGCATCCTTATGACCTTTCCAAAGCATGTGACCAATGCCAAAGATAAGGGGGCATCACTTGTAAGCATGAGCTACCATTAACCCTAATCCTTGAAGTGGAGTTATTCGATGTATGGGGTATTGACTTTATGGTCCCATACGTGATGAAGTATATTATGGTGGCTGGGGATTACGTATCCAAGTGGGTGGAAGCCATCACACTCTTGAACAATGAACGGAAGACTATCACGGCAATCCTGAGGAAGCACATATTGTAAGGTTCGGTACTCTGAGTGCTATCATCAGTGATGGTGGGTCTCAAACTTGTA
Organism: Datura stramonium; assembly: GCA_018107945.1. Taxonomy (NCBI): domain Eukaryota; kingdom Viridiplantae; phylum Streptophyta; class Magnoliopsida; order Solanales; family Solanaceae; genus Datura; species Datura stramonium. The sequence continues at coordinate 49,293 of JACEIK010007936.1, forward strand.
ATTTCCTCTTCAGAGCTTTTCTTGAAAAACATGATGTGAAGCATAAGGCAGCAACACCTTACCATCCTAATACAAGTGGACAAGTAGAGGTCTCCAACAGGGAGATTAATACTATCTTGACAAAAATAGTGAACACCAATCGAATGGATTTGTCACGACTAGAACATAGGCCCAGATTGAAACACGGGATAAAGAACCTCGAGAGGCTCCAAGTCGACCCATGGCATGACATAAAATCTAAGCTCCACATTTTAAATGCGGAAATCTAACATATAACATAGCGAAAGGTTGAAAATCTCATAACATCTGAACATTTGAATACATAACACAAGTTTAAAGCTTAAAACATATTATGTCTGATAAGCCTCTACTACTATCGAGTTGATGGGACAAGACCTCAACTAACTCACTAAAGTCTGAAACTGAAAATACTGAATAAAATTGATAAGAAGGTCCCTCGAAAGATAAGGATTCACCAACTCTAACTGGGAGATGCTATCACAGAAGACCTAGATAGCGTCGGGATTGAGCCTGAATGTCTAAGCCTGTATCATGAAATGATGCAGCATAGAGTATGGAGTCAGGACATGGAATGTACCGAGCATGCAAGCTAAGTAAAACCGCTATGTAAATAAAAGTCAGAGATCATGCGTATCATAAATATTTCATCATAAGAGTTTGAGAGTAGGATTGCATGCTATTATGTGAAAACGTGACTTAATCATCACTGTTATCATAATTGAATCGAATGAGCCAAACTTGAAAACTATTAATCATTAGTAAAAACGAACATCCGGTTCAAACCTGCAGAAAACATAATAACATGACTGGTGAACATGCATAACTTAAATCATGAGGAACAATATAAGATTCATCATATAACCGAGATTATCATGATAGAGCTTATGTGGTTCCAACTATTTTACTCAAGTGGGCAGAGTCGTCCAAAGGTTTTCCAGGGATAAGGACGCTACCATGATATCAATATCAAGCCGGGGGCCCCTTGGGGGCAAGGGAAGCTCACAATGGAGGTCGCAAATAATATGAACATGCCTACGTTGACACGTAGTTCTGAGGCATTGGGTTGACTGACCCTTAGCCTACTCGGTGCTAGACACTACTCTCAAAAACATGCAGATGTTCTCCATTGTTTTTAACAAAGCTGACCATTATCTAGTGACAAAGCTAAATCATGACATGACATACATATTGTGAAAACATAACATGAATAGGCTTGACTCAAACCATACCACAATATGAACAAGACTGGGAGTCTAGACTCCAAAATCATGTGGTAAGCTATTACGATGAAATTTATCTAAATCCTGAAACATACTTGATCATATGGGCTTTCCCAATACATTGACATGCTTGAAATAGACTTTGATTACTCAAAACATGAATAGACATAGGTAATTCGAAATCATACTTTCATCATGAACATCTCATCATAACTAGAAGCATAGATCATAATCTCATCTTTTCATGAACTTCCATAGATG
>JACEIK010007938.1:28966-54999 GCA_018107945.1 Datura stramonium
CAACACCAAAATCCTATGTGAAAAATAATAATAATAAGCTTCCTGTTGAAAACAAACCTGAACAGTGTATTTATAGTTCCAAGAAAACCTTTTCCCAACTAAAACTGAAAACCAGGTCGTCAGTGATCACGGGCTTGTCGACGATTCGTTGGGACCTTTGACGAGTCGTGCCTTACTAAAAATCAGTTGTCTTCAGCATTGAACCCAGTTGTGGTAACGGGTCACCTAACAACTCGTTGTGCCTGGGCACGAGTCATTAGGCCCCTCGTGGTCTAACTCCTTCAACTTTCCAGTGCACCTTACGATTAGGTCCGTTGATCTGCCAATGAGTCATTTAGTCAACTAATGAATCGTTATGTCATCCATCAACTTTACTGACTATTTCTTTACTAATTCATTTTCCAGTCTTCACGACTGACTTCACGACTCGTTACCAGATGTAACGAGTCTTTCCCTCAACCTATCAGGTACACTGTTTCTGCATTTTCAAAACTCAATAGTTATCCACGACTTCAACAACGAGTCGTGCTTCTTGCCAACGACTCGTGAAGTGCCTAGCAGTCACCTGTTCAGTTATTTTAAGCATTAATTTACCCAGTTCACTTTCGAACCTGTTTTCCTGCAACATTAAACACAAAACACATAATACCTATATAAACATACACGGAATGTGCATAATTTCTTGGTTTTAAGGGTCGAAAGTGTCGTAAAATCATGGCACATCACATTAATGACCCTCAATGGATCCTGGCATGCCCAGGGTGCAGTTACAGGAGCCTAGAGGGCTCAGATACAGTTACAGGAGCCTAGAGGGCTCAGATAGGGTTACAGGAGCCCAAGGGCTCAATTGTAGTCCTAGAGGCTGGATAGGTTTGGTTATAACTACTTGTGGAGCCATATTGACCTCGTTAGGGGAATATAGATTGAATTGTACTTGGCTAGGCTTATGAGAGCCCAGGTAGGTTATCTCTGTGTTTCTTGCACCTTCCGGGCTTATGGGGGCCAGGTGAGATTCTTGTTTGTATACTTGCTCGCTAGATATAGTTTATGGATGTATAATCATACAGCTTAAGTTCCTATTTTTATAATTTTCTACTAGATGCAGGCTATGATTATGAAAGCATTCAGGTTAACTTTTTCCCCTTTTCGCTGATTACTTTCAGTTCTTTATCAACATCTATTCAGTTATTATTACTTTCTTACAAATTCGGTACATATTGTACTGATGCCCACGCATGGGGCGCTGCATACTTGCCTTCAGGTTTAGACAGACGGGTTTGAGGACCTTCTTAGCCGCTATTCAGAGTCAGCAAATTGGTCAGCTCCTTTCCATCGAAGTTGCTAGATGTTAGAGGTTTGCCTATCTTTTGGTTTATAGTTTTGGGTAGGCTGGGGCCCTGTCCCGACTAATATTTCACTCTAGAGGCTTGCAAAATACAGTTTATAGTTAGTGGTGCGTTATTGGCTGTGTGGGGCCTATATGTGTTGTGATTTGAGTGTTGGCCGCATGGGGCCTAGTTATGATACCTGTTATACAGTATGGTGGTCTTGTCGGCCCAAATAGGATGATTTTGGTATTACACCTGTTGGGTTAGCTGTTTTCCACAGGTTTATATTGCATCCTTGTCAGCATAAGGCTATGTTTATAGCCGAGATATAGTCGTTTGGTTTCATGCTGTGTGTTGTTGGAATGCACCAGATTTGCCTGTGTCCAGCCAGGTCAGCTCAGAGTCTAGTATGACATTCGGTGCCAGTTACGCCTCCCGAGGTGGGGTGTGACAAACTTGGTATCAGAGCAACGTTGTATCCTAGGGAGTTTGCAAGCTTTGGTCTAGTAGAGTCTTGTTTATAAATGTGTTGTGCACCACATATTATATGCAGGAAGCTACGAGGCATGATAGTATGGTTACCCCTCCTTCTTCTTAAGATCATGCTATAAAGATGAATTGTATAGGGTTGAGTCCCTAAGCTTATGTTGTTATGTCTGTCTAGAATAATGTTTTATTTAAGATAAACTACAGCCAACCACGAGTTAGATACAATAGCAGGAGAGGGTACCAGTAGGGTGCCATAGTTAGGGAGAGCCTATCCTAAGAGCGAAAGGGAGACATCTTTTCAATCTCCCCAGCATCCCCCCAGGGCAGTAGGAGTTTCATAAGGTAAGAGACATGCCAGCACCGCTCCTAGTTCTTCCTACACCCTCGGATTAGGATATTAGTAGTGTAGTGTATATGTTGGCTTACTTAGTAGCTACTCAGTATTATATAGGGGTAATAACTAATGTTGGATTACCTGAAGGGTACGAAAGGTTATGAAATTGTGAGATTTTTACCTCCAGCCTTTAGAGTTTGTTGAGCTTCATATCACACTCCCACTGCAGAATGATGTGGTTATCTCCGCCTTCTAGCCTTTTCTCAGTATAAAAGAGAGCATAAGTATTGACGCTATGTTGGAAAGAGTAAATAGTAAAAAGGGGGTTATACCTATTGATTCTGGGGGTTGTTATAGAAGTGGTCAAGACCCCTAGTACATAAATCAGCCACCTAAACCTTCACAACAGAAAAACCAGGTTAGCAGGTAAGGTTTCTAGGAGAAACCAAGTACGTGTGAGGGTCTATAAGCAATAAGACTCCCAGTAATAGTAAAGCTCGGGTCGGAAATAGACTAATCCCACCACAGTATATTGATGGCAGTAGTGAGTACCTGGAAAGTAATGGTTGTGGCCCCCAGTTCGTTATGTTAAAGACAGAAAGGTCATACAACGGGAACCGGCCTGAGTGCGGATCAGGACGGTATAGGTTAGTAGACCTGACAAGTAGTACCCTTGCCAGTACGGTACACAGGGCACGAACCCCGGACTTCAGCCTGCGGAAGTAAGGACAAGACATGAGCAACTAGCTTTAAAAGAGAACAGAACCACACCTAGGCTATAGCAGGCTGATAAAGCTTGGAATCGCCACTAAATGTCGAGATATGAGCATCATGGTCCCACGCAGAGGACAAAACAAGCCCAAAGAAGAATTACCTCACCCATGATTTGGAATTAACTGCAGTTGTTCATGCTCTGAAGATTCATGGGCAGCCTATTATATTTGAGACTAGGAAAGGGGGAATTGGTTTGAGAGCTGCACCATCTAGCCAGATCAGTAGTTGGGGTAACAGATTCAGGTGATGGTGGGTTAGTGGTTAAGAACCCTGCGATGTCATCTCTGGTGGTGGGAGTGAAAGGATGCGGTACGAAGACCCTAGCCTAGTATAGCTCAGAACAAGGCCCAGCAGGAGGATTCATCAGCCTTTGAGATAGCAAGGGGTAGAGTCTTGAGACCCACAGGTCGGCGCTGCTTCCAGATGTGGCATGGCTTCATTGGAAAATTGTGGCAAAGGTATGCTATGTCCGTTATTCTCTCCACCCAGGTTCGATGAAAATGCATCAGGTTATAAAAGAGATCTATTGGTAGCATAAGATGAAAAAAGATATTATTGAGTTGTAGCACTGTGTCCCAATTTCCAGCAGGTAAAGGATGAACATCAAAAACCTAACAGGCTAACTAAGGATATAGTCGTGCGTACGTGAAAATAGGAAGCAGTCAATATGAATTTAGTTATAGATTTACCTCATATCTGGTATAAACTTTACCCTACTTGGATCATTGTTGAAAGGTTAATGAGATCAACTCATTTCTTTTCGGTCAGAACTACGTTTTCAGCTAAAGATTATGCTGAGTTGTCTACTAAATAGATAGTATGGCTACATGATATCCCAGTGTCTATCAGTTCTGAAAAAGGGGCACGATTCACAGTTATGTTGGAAAGGGTGTAAGAAAGGATTGGGGTGCAGATTAACTTAAGTGCAACTCCTCGTCCCCAGATAGATGACCAAGTTGAGTGAACATTTCATACGCTCAAAGATATGTATGGGCGGGTATGCTAGACTTCAAGGAAGTTGAGACGACTATCTACCTCTTATGGAGTTTGTATATAATAACAGTCACCATTTTACCATCAAGATGGCACCTTATGAGGCTTCATACGGACGAAAATGCAGGTCCCCCATAGGATTGTTCTAAGTGAGTTAATCAGGGTTAATTGGACCTAACATGATGTTGTCACAACCCGAGCATAGGCCCGGATCTAGACACGGAACCTAGAACCATAAATGGCTCCAAGTCCATCCATGGCATGAACATGAGGACTAAATCTTTAACATAATAACTACGAAAATATAACATTTTAAATAGCGGAAGTCGGAAAATTCAATAACAATCTGAACAATGGAATACACAACACTAATCTGAAGCTGAATACATACTATGTTTGATAAGCCTCTAAAATATGACGAGTTGATGGGACAAGACCCCAACTAACTCAGTAATAAACTGAAACAGAACATATTGATGATAAACTGATGAGAAGGTCCTCGAAGGATGAGGACTCACCAACGAGCTAAGAAAATGCTAACTTTGAGGATATGGCTAGCGGTGGCACTGAACCTGAATGTCCGAGCCTATATCATGAAATGATACAACATAGAGTGTGTGGTCAATACTTGGAATGTACCGAGTATACAAGGTAAGTAAAACCGATAAGTAAGTAAAACTAAAATAATGCATATCATAAAAAATTTTAACACAATATTCTGAGCGTAAGGCTTGCACGCTATTATCTGAAAACACGATTTAAACATGACTGAATATCATAACTGGTTCAAATGACCCAAAGCTGAAACTGATAATCATAAGTAAAACTGAACATTAGGTCAAACCTGCTGAAAACATAATATCATTAATGATGAACATGCATACCTGAAATCATTAGGAAAAAAAAAGGAGACTCGTCATATAACCGACATTACTACGATAGAGCTTACATGGTCCCGACTATTACACTCAAGGGGGAAGAGTCGTCCAAAGCCTTTTCAGGGCTAAGGGCACTACCATGATATTGATATCAAGCTGAAGGCCCTTCGAGAGAAAGGAAGGCTCACAAAGGAGGACCCAAATAATCTGAACATACCTACATTGGCATGTAGTTCTGAGGCACAGGGTTGACTAAACCCTTAGCCTACTTGGTGCTAGACACTATTCCCAAAAACATGCATCTACTCTCCATCACTTTTCAATAAAGTTGATCCATCATATTGCGACGAAGCTGAATCATAATAGTACATGCAAAATCTGAAAAAATATCATGAGGAGCCTCAGCTCAAACCCTACCACAAGCCTAAAAGTGGGATTCTAGACTCCACAACCATGTGGTGAGCTAATAACATGAGATTGAAGTAAATCATGAAACATACTTGATCATATGGGCTTGTCAAACTTATACATGCTTTGAAATAGTCTTGACAGTCAAAATCATGAATATAAACATAGGTAATTCGAGATCATAATTTCATCATAGACATTTCATCATACTTGAAAACATAGATCATAATCTCAACTCCTCATGAACTTTCATAATTGGGCATCAAAATTTTAAAACTTTGAAATCATAAATTTGTAATTGAAATCAATATAAAATATGGCCAAGAAACTAAAAACAACAGTACAAACATGAATAGAAATTACCCATGATAGATACTTAGAGAATTTCACAAATTTGGTTAAAACCTCATAGATTCATCAACCTTGAATTCATGAATTTAGAAGAGGATTTGGGCATGAAAGTGAAAGAATACTCCTATCCATAACCCTACTGTCACGCCCCACCTTGGGGGGCATGACTGGAACTTTGTGCCCTACTAAGACCTGAACTGCTAGACTGCTGAGCCTAAGCACTTCTGGTGCCTGGATGGCTCTAACTCTGGATTCAAGAAAACGATGGGCTATATAACGGCTGTAAATACAGCCTCCAGCCGACTAGGCCTATAGCCCCCTGTAAGTAAACAACAACTGACCAGAACAACAGTAGTATGAAGGAACCTATGCGGGCCATAAAGGCCACCATGCTGTCTAGTTACTTATTGTCAAGTAAACGAGGCTAGCTACGTGCCAACAAGGTCACCACTACCAACTGTATAAGGCCCCACAAGACCATTATAAACAAGCTTAAACATACACACGGCCTCACACGACCGGTATAACTAACCACAGGGGAATACACAAGCTGCAAGCCTCTAAGAATACTGATAAGATGGTCGGGACGGGGCCCGGCCTACCCATACTATTACAACAAAAGAATAAACATAAACCTCTCTAGCTGTCTAGCTCCGGATGACAGGAGCTGATGACTCAATGTGCAGGTTGGAATTAAAAGGTATCGGCTCCTCGTCTGTGAGTACCTGTAGGCAAGTAATGCAGTGCCCCAAATGGGCGTCAGTACCACTGGTACTGAGTATGTAAACAAGCTTGAGCATAACTTAATATAAGCAATACTAGTAGTTCTGAATAGGAGAAAGTATCTGAAACTATCTTGGCTGGCAGGATCTGGAAATGAGTTTATCCATCCTAAAGGTAGGTAGAAGCATACCTGTCGACGTGGCGACCTGCTATCTATCAACTAATAAATAACATGTATATATATATATAACATACAAGGACCTATACCAGCCCCCATAAGCCGGAAGGTTCCAGCCAACTCACAATCTATATACCCCTACCCAGATTAAAACCATCCAAAAAGTAAATCACTCCACTACGCCTACTAACTACGAGCACCTCCACCGGCCCCCTAGGTATGCAGCTTGGGCTCTCTGGGCCCCTGAATATAACTATACCTGAGTCCGGAGGACTCCTGTAACATAATAATATGTATCTGTATCTGTATCTGTAATCTACCCCCTGGGCGCAAGCGCTCGACAGGATAAGCTATAATGCTATCTTGATCAGCCTAATAAGGAGATGCTGCATCCCATCTTCATCCTACTGACGGACGGCATGCCACTCCTTGGAGTGATGTATCCTCACCCTTTGGGGAGCGAGTCGACACAGCTATTAACCCTGGGGCGGCAAGGAAGCTCTAAGGGTGCCCTCACAGCACAAACAGGTCTCAACAAACAATATTCACATATAGCAAGCATGTTCGATATGAAAATACTATCACCATGTTTTTGATATTCTATTTTGTATCTCTTTTCTATATTAAACTGATTGTTACTGGGCTAACTGTATCTGAAAGAATATCTGGCTATCTAATACTGATTTACTGACCTTTATTCTGGGTATAGCATAATAACATAAACATGCTTCTTTGGATTCTTATTGGACTCAATACTCGACTTCTGAATTCTTTCTTCTAGAGTTCACGCTATTTGCTATACTAGGATTACTAACTTGCCGAAGGAACTGTTACACCCCGTAAATTCACGACATTCCGATGGCCTATTCACATGTTGGTTAAGAGTTTTGAATGCCATATATGCTAGGAAAAGGCCCGAGGAAAAAGAACCGGATAAGTGACACGTCGAACCATCGCAAGGAGGCTGGCAGACCTCCTCCGCGATGGCCAGAGTGTCACGAAACCACCTCCATGATACCTGGCGTGTCACGAGCTAGGCTCCCTGATACACGGAGGTGAGGTACAGCCTCAAGTATAAAAGCACCAACTTTGGTTTTTATCTCATTTTCTCACTTTTTAATTTCAATAAATGATAGAGAACAGAGAGGAACGAATATTTGTGATAAATATTCATCCGATTACATACTTCATTACGGTCCAAAACTAAAAATTAACTCCAAATACCGAAGTATAAAGCTGCAAGGCATTCCTGCGGAGTTAGTTTAAGTGAAATTCGAGCGGCGGAATGAGTATTCTACCGAAAATAAGGTAGTGGAATTTCTCCAAATTGGTGTCAATATTCCTAGCCCTAAGGTGATCATTTCTCCCTTCTGGACTTCCGAGAAATAGCGAGTTTTCGACCATTTTTGATAAGTCATAATTTGGGTTATATATATATTAAAAGTGTTATCTTCTTCAGGAATTTATGTATTTAGTCCTAATTGATATATATATGAATACAGTTGGAGGAAATAGTTGAATATTGGTCGAGTTACGCTAGTTGGCCAGGAAGCCGACAACTGGCGAGGTATGTAAAGCTAGTTCCTCAGCGAGTTAGTAGTCTCAGTATAGTAAAATAGTTCCGATGCAGTAGAAGGTTTCAGAAGTCGCGTGTTATGTTTAGCTATGAATATTAGTACGATATTGGAAAGCTTCATGTTATGTATGCGTGAAACACTGGCACGATATAAACTCTAAATAAAGTGTTAGAAACTGTACAGCGTGCCCAGTATGTGATTTAGTGAAATATGTTAAAATATTATTGTATTCCGGTCGAAACTTAGTAAAACAATATAAGTTCCCGTAAAGTAGTTAAGAAATAAAATGGTAGCCAAAAATGAAGTATAGAAAGCATGTTAGAGATAGTAAATCATGTTACTATGAAATTCAATCAATCATAATTGAAGAATTAAAAAAACATTAAAAAAACAAAAAAAACATGTAATTTAATTGAAATTTTATATATATATATATATATATCATTGTCATACGGCATGTGTGTCATACATATCAGTATCATTTGTTCAGTATATAGTATATACAGACACATTATCATCACTAGCCTCAGCATGTGGTATACACAGTTAGTATTACTAGTTGAGACCAACTGTATTGTTTTGGGGTTGGATTACCTAGCATTCATGACCGCCCCGAGGGTTATCATTTGTATCGACTCATCCGCCATAGAGCGAGGATACGTCGCTCTACGGAGTGGCATGCCGTCCCGGGGGCCAGTATGGGATGCCGGTTTCCCATATTATGCCTTGGTCAGCTTTTGCCTTACACCCCGTCGAGTGGGTAAGCCCTGGGTGTTGATTCGGGAGTCCTCGGACTCAGGTACAGTTATAGTCGGGGCTCAAGTGCATACCCGGGGGTGGCGGGAGGCTTATAGTTATTATAGGAGATGGGACGCTAGGATAGGGGTATGGGTGCGTGTTGATTGTACCACCCTGACATAGGGGTTGGGTAAGGTTTGTGTGTGCTGCTATGTTATGCTATGTTATGTTATGCCACGTTACGCTAAATATGAGTAGATTGACAGTAGAGCGTTACATTTCCAGGTATAACTCCTACTCCTTCCAGCATAGTTGAGAACAGGCTTAGCTTTACATTTTCGGTCGATTTGATCTATTTCTTTCTATTTTAGTGCCATCGGTTGTATTGTTGTTTTTCAGATATTTTTCAGTTGTTACTTGCCCCATACTCAGTACCAGCGGTACCGGCGCCCGTTAGGGGGCGCTGCATTACTTACTTTGCAGGTACTCATAGACGAAGAGTCGATACCTCGTGATTCCGGCCAGCTCACCAGTCATCAGCTCAGTCATCAGAATAGATAGCTAGAGGTTTATCCCTTTTCTTTTTGTTGTACGGTATGGGTAGGTCGTGGCCTGTTCAACCATATTTTTCAGTATTCTTAGAGGCTTGCAGATTGTGTATACCCTGTGGTTAGTTATACCGGTCGTGTGAGGTCGTGTGTACGTTTTAGCTTATTTATGTTGGTTGTGTGGGGCCTTACTCAATTGGTAGTGGTGACCTTGTCGGTCACGTAGCGGTTTAGCATTTGTTTTCTTGATTTAGGAATGACTAAACAGCATGGTGGCAATATTAAGCCCGCATAAATTCCCCTATATGAATGTGATTCTGGGTTAGATGATGTTATAGTACAGGTGGCTATAGGCCTAGTCGGCCGAGAGCTGTATTTACAGCTGTTATATAGCCCCGTCATTTTCTTGAATCCAGAGTTAGAACCAGCTGGCACCAGAAGTGCTTAGGCTCGGCAGTCTAGCGATTCGAGGTTCAGTAGGGCACCAGGTGCCAGTCATACCCCCAAGGCGGGGCGTGACAGGAACAAGCTTTACATACCTCCGTTTCTGATTTCCCGGCTAATTGGCATAATTCGGTCAATATTCATATTTCTCCCAACTGCATCCATATATATAACAATTAGGACTAAATACATTAATATTTTGAGAGAAAATATCACTTTTAGTATATATAGCCCAAACTTTGACTTATCGAAAAATGGCTGGCTTCGCTATTCCCAGAGTCAGAAAGGGAGAAATACTCACTTTGGAGCTAGGAGTATATTGACACTAATTTAGATCTACCTTATCTTGGTAGAACGATGGTTCGCTTGACCAAATTTTGCGAAACTAAACCCGTAGGAATGTTCTTTGCAGCTTTATACTTCGGTATCTAGAGTTAATTTGAGTTTGGACTGCGTTTGACGGCGTACACGGAAGGCTCTAACCCTCTCGTGCCCTCTGTTTCTGGTCTGTTATATGGAAATTTTTAAGTTAAAATGAATTAAACTGTTTGGAGGCTTTTATACTTGGGCTGCACCTCACCTCCGTGGCACGTTGGCCATTGCGGAGGTGAGCTCTCGCTTTTACGCTGGCCATCGCGAGAGGTGAGCCTCAGCGGCTGCTCTGGCCATCGCGGAGGAGGTCTGTCACCCTCCTCTTGCGATGGTTCGACACCATTAGCTTATCCGGTGTATGTCCCAGGGCCTTTTTCTATGTATGGCATTCTAAAACTCTTAACCAACATGTGAATAGGCCATCCACATGCAGAATTTGGGGTGTACACACATACCTAGGAAATCTGGTCTTATACTCTTCCTTGAAAGCCCAAAGGAATTGGAGAAGGAATTGGAGAGTTCTTAGCTTGATCTTCCTTGGAATCCTCTAGTTTGCATACATGGAGAGGGAATATGTTAGAGTAGATTTAACCCCCTTAAAACTCCTCTTCGAGCTTAAAGCGACATAGTTTAGGACCTAGGGGCTTAGAATTTATGAAAACACCCTTACTAAAACGTAGAAAAAATGGACAACTGTCGGTCACTACTAGTGACATGAAGCTCATAGTGAACTTGATGAGTTGTTGACTCCCAATCATTACGTTTTCTGCCAAAATTCAATCTCCAACTCAACTCCTGGTCATGACCAACTCCCACGAGTCGTAGGTCATATCGACTCATGGCTGCCTTTCGAGGTCACCCTAGACCTCACGTGAGATGAAAGAAAAGGGTAATACTGAGAATCTTGAAAAAGAGAACTCAAAATGAGAAAATGAAAATACTAAAGTTGAAAACTCAACACACCCATAAATGTGTATAAGGGGGTGAAAAGGGAAGAAAAGGGAATGAAGAATAAAAAAGGGTGAATAGGTGAATGGTGTAGCCAATGTATGTAGTGTCAAGGAAGGGATAGTCACTTATAAAATCTTCCATCTTTATCATGTCCATCCCTAAGCCTACATTACAAGACATACTGGGTCTATAGTGATCCTAACTCAACCATCCTGATAAACCAAAGCAGAGAAAATAAGGGCAAGCCTATGGTATCGACATAATACTTACCTTCTTTGTGAGAGTGGCGCTTACTTATTTAGTCCCGTGTTATGCTTGATATTTCATATCTGAGTGGGGACTTCATTGTGTGGTACATGGATTATGTTTTCACACCATTGGTTTGTGCGAAAAACGTGGTGATGATTTGGGTGCCTGTTGTAGCTAGATGACATGTCTTGATCTACGGTTTATGATGTTTTGAGGTTGCTTTAATACATTAGCTGCTGATGTTGTTCCATGAGAAAGGGTCAGTAGAGTTTGTATAGAAAGTGCAAGTTTTGTTTGAGTATTAGTTGTAGTATCTTAAGTCTATTTTCTAGTTGGGCGTCGTGTTTATTTTTTCTTTTCTTTTTCTGAGGACATGCAAAAGTCTTAAGTTGAGGGTGTTGATGTACTGTAGATTGCACTTTCGATGCCCAAAACTAAGAAAATAGCATGGACTTAGGTGTATTTATGTGGATATAAGGTACTTTTCCTTTGGTTATAGGATAAATTGGTGTCGGAGCTAAAAAATGCAAAAGATAGCCTGAAGAGTGCAAAATAGGCTCGAATTGCAGTACAAGCCGTAGGAAGGTCCTACGAGTCATACTGGTGGTCGTGGAAAGTTGCAGAAGGCTAATGTTGAAGAGATGCAGTGTACGAGTCTTAGTACGAGTTATACCAAGCTTGTACGAGTTGTGGTGATGTAGTCGTGAAAATATTCAAAAGATTTGCATAAGAGGCTGAGTCCTCCTATGAAAAGGAAGTACGAACCGTGGAATGAAGGTACGAGTCGTACCATGGCGGTCGTGATGAACTTCAAAAATATTTTAAAGTCTCAGAGCCAAGCCATGGAGCTCAGTACGGACCGTAAGATGGAGTGTACGAGTCGTACCAGGATCCAACACTTAGCCAAAATTCAGCCAGTCATGCAATGTACAAAAGAAAGTTACGGGCCGTATGATCGTGCTACGAATCGTAGTTTGACTCGTGACGTGGGGGAAACCAGATATGGAAATTCACCCTGTTAGCCTAGGAAAAGGATTCTTGTGTCTGTATAAATATGTTTTATGTTTTATTTTCAGTAGATATCATCAGAGATTATCAAATAGACGAGATTTTTATGAGAGAAAGGGAGAATTGAGTTGATTTTACTTGTGATCAACCTTTTCTTGAATTCTTCTTGCTATTTGTTCTTCAAGATTTTGCTGACTAATTAAAGGAAGTGTTTTCTCATTCATAATTGTATGTATTGTTATGTTCTTAATCATGAATGAAATTCACAACCTTGCAACTATGAGAGGCTAAAACCTCCATAGCTAGGGTTGTGGGAACCATGGTGGATTAATAAGCTAGGGTTGCACAAAGTGATTCTAAAACAAATACAAACACTTATATTGTATTCTCTTCATGCTTAAACGTTTCTTAATGGTGCGCAACGTTTGGACATGCCCGAATTCTTTACTTTCTTAAGTCTAAGAGGTAAAGATTAGGAAAAGAGAATTACAACGGAGCCTTGATCTTGATGATCATTGTATTAACTTGAGTTGTGGTCACAAGATAGTTAAATCTGGAACTTAGTGATAATGGATAGTCTGAAACCACTCATGAGACTTGGTCGAGTAATTGAGTATAGTCATTCAATAGGGACTGGTCGGTCGTTTGAATGAACTTAAGTTATCAGTTCTATAAGTAAGTATTGGTGATGATCACAAGTGTATACCCAAAGCAGTTATGAACCCATGGGGAACACAAACCCTAGTTATCCTTTAATATTGATTCAACACCGGATTTTTGATAATTGTTTTTATCATTAATTTTCTTTAAAACCCCCCAATTTTGAAGTAACTACCTCACAAGTTCACTTACCAACTGTAATCTAGCTCTTCCATATTCCCTGTGGGATCGACCCTAACCTCTAGTTGGGTTCTTTATTGACAACGCCCGCTTCATACTTCAGTAAGAGGTGTCGTTTGAGCGTTATCATGGGCCAAACCTGCTTTAGAACATATATATATATTTATATTTATATCATGAGTAATAGACATGGATAACTGAAATCATGAGGAACAATGGGAGACTCGTCTTATAATCAACATACCACGATAGAGCTTACGTGGTCCCAACTATCACACTCAAGTGGGTAGAGCCGTCCAAATCCTTACTAGGGCTAAGAACAATACCATGATATCGATATCAAGCTCGTGGCCCTATCGGGGCAGGGGAGAGCTCACATAGGAGGTTCCAATATAATATGATCATACCTATGTTGGCGCGTAGTTCTAAGGCTTAGGGTTGACTAACCCATAGCCTACTCAGTGATAGACACTACTCCCAAAAACATGCATATGCTCTCTATCATTCTGCAAAGAAGCTGACCATCGTCTATTAAAGAAGCTAAATGATTATGAATACATAAATCTAAATCATACATGAGGAGCCACACAAGCTGAACATAAATGGGAGTCTTGTCCCATCAACTCATGATTTAGAGAGAGATTGGGCATGGTGTGAACGGATTTACCCACTCATAACCTTACATACCTGAAAGGTTTTGATTCTACCACTTCTCTGATTGCCCAAGGAAGGTTTGAAGAAGAACCTTAAAGGATTAGCCTTGATCACCTCTCTAGACCCTTACTCTTGCATGAATGAATAGGAATGACTTAGAATAGATTTTCCCCTCTTAAAAACCCAATATTCATAGCTTAAAATAACATAGTTTAGGCCTTAGGATCATAGAAATTATAGAAAAGCCCTTACTAAATTCGCAAGAAATAACTGACTGCCAGTCCCAATGAGGGACTAGACGAGTCGTCGCCCAAGGGAACAAGCCATGGACTCAGTCATCTAGTGAACTGTCTAATAGATCATCTAGGGCTCGTCACGGGGGACCTCACGAGTCGTTACTAGTGACCACGACTCATGTTCACCACTCGTCACCTTCACTGCCTAAGATTTCAAATTATTTCCAACCTGCTGACCACGACCCATCCCACAAATCGTGGGGACTGACCACGACTCGTGGTCAGGTCCGTGGGGACCTCAAACTCCAAAATTTCACCCAATACTTGAACCTCACCATGAGTCTTCTCATGACTCATGGTCTACCCCATGGGTCACAGAATGACTTGTTCTATGACCTGGTGCCAGAATCCCAATTTTCTCTGTTTCAACTCTCGGATATGATCTTTGGGCTTCTGGGTTATAACAAATTACAAATCCATGCCGAGGATAACATTAAAATTGATCATTTCTAACTTTACTAAATTTACTGAGGTGATTTTCTAAAGAACTGTGTTAGGGAAATTTCTATGTACCCGTCTAGCTATAACTGAATTACCAACTGGAGTAGAGATTGAGAAGGGTTCTAACAAGATTTTGGGACTGACTTCGAAACTACTAGCAACATAGGGCGTCACAAAATATAAGGTAGCCCCTAGATCTAACAATGCATATACATCAAGGTGGAATACTCGTAACATACCAGTGACAACATCTGAGGAGACCTTCTACTCCTGACAGGATGTTAGGGCATAGAATCTGTTCTAACGCTGACCACCACCTGAACTAGTGGATGCCCCCTGTTGGGCTGGGCATGCTGGTGTAGCTGCTAAACTGGAGGCTGGGCCTCGGCCCTTATCATGACCCTGTTTGGCTGTTGGGCAATCTCTAAGCATATGTCCTAGCTTTCTGCACCCAAAGCAAGCACCTGTACCCGCCAAACATTGACCTGTGCCTCCGGCCATATCTGCTACACTCTGGAGGATTGATCTCTGTGGGTTTTCTACTCTGACCTCTCAAGCTTGATGCTCGTCCCCTCTTATCACGCCTGGGTCTGGATGGCACACTCATAGCCGAAGGCGCTGGGGCTGAAGATCTCTAATGAGACTGCTAACGGTGCCCACTAGGTCTCTGCTAGGAGAATCCGAAGCTATCAGTCCTGGCCCTCTAGTCCTCTCTCTCCTGCTCACTCATTTGTACTGCCTCTATCTGCTGGGCGTACAGGACTATCTGAGCAAAGTCAATGTCCTGATGAAGCATTGCGGTCCGGCAATCCTTGACTGGGTAGTCTGCTACCCCATGCACGAATCGGCTCACTTGGGCCCCCTGATCTGACACCATCTCAAGTGCATACTTGGACAAGCGAGTGAACTCCAAGGCATACTCCTGAACAGTCGTCTTCCCTTGCTTTAGATTCACAAACTCGGCTGCTTTAATCTCTCTCATCTCTGAGGGAAGAACCGATCTAGAAAAGCGGCATGAAACTCATCCCAACTGATAAGGCCTGCTCCAACTGCCTTACTATCCTTCCACTGCTTGAACTAGATGTGCGCAACCCCTTTTAACTGATATGAGGCTAGATCAGTGCACTCCTCTCCGGTCACTCCTATGATCTGGATAATCTTCAGAACCTCATCAATGAACTCATGTGGATCCTCGTCCACCTTTGATCCAAGAAACTCCGGAGGGTTCATCCTCAGAAAATCTCTAACTCTTGTCGCCGCATTCCCGCTCTGAGGGACATGCACTACTGCCTGCTGATTGACCTGGGCGGTCAAGGCCTGAGCTAACATCTGAATGGCTGCCCTAAACTCAGCGTGGGAAATCGGCTCGAGTACATGCTCCTCATGGGCTGGTGGGGCCTCATGGTTCCCATTTCCATTTCCATTCTCATGGCCATTCCCATTTTTGTTTCTCCTTCCATTAACTCCACGAGGAGGCATGATTCTGCAAATGCGTATAGCATGAGTCATAAGGATAGAGAGACACTTCACGGCACAAAATAGATCATGAAAGAATGAAACATTTCCTAAACATCTCGTAGCCTTTTCGTCATAAGTGTGGTGCGCCTCACACCCACCAAAAATACTCTACTTAATGCAGCTTTCAAACACCCTAGGACACTTCAAAACCTAATGCTCTGATACCAAGTTTGTCAGGACCCGAACATAGGTCCAAATCGAGACAGGGGACAAAGAACCTCGAGAGGTTCCAAGTCGACCCATGGACTGAACATAACATATAACTCATTCAAATAAAATGGAGGATCAACATAATTAACATAGGTGTGATTAGAAAATCACAAATTCAAATAGTGANCTCATTCAAATAAAATGGAGGATCAACATAATTAACATAGTGGAAGTCTAAAAACAACATAAGATATGATTACATACCTAAGTCTAAAGCTGAATACAACCTATGTCCGAGAAGCCTCTAATATTGACGAGTTGATGGGACAAGACCCCAACTAACTCATTATAGTCTGAAAACCTGAAAATACGGAACATGTCTGAATAGAAAGGCCCTCAAAAGATGAGGACTCACCAACTCTGGTCGGGAAGTACTAATGCTGGAAATATGGCTAGCAGCAAGACTAATTCTGGATATCGGAGTCTATATCATAAAACGATACAGCATAAAGTATGCGGTCAGTATGTGGAATGTACCGAGTATACAAGGTAAGTAAAACCACTAAGTAAGTAAAGTAATAAATCATGCATATTATAAAACATAATCAAGATAAGATTCTGAGAGTAGGGCATGCATGTTATTTTCTAAAATCATGATATGAACATAACTGAATGAATGACCCAAAGCTGAAAATTGATAATCATAAGTAAAACAGAATATTGGCTCAAACTTACTGAAAACATTGTATCATGACTGCTGAACATGCATAATTGAAATCATGAAGAACAATGGGATACTCATCATATAACCGACATTATCACGATAGAGCTTACATAGTCCTGACAATCACACTCAAGTGGGTAGAGCCGTCCAAATCCTTGCCAGGGCTAAGGACACTACCATGATATCGATATCAAGTTGAAGGCCCCTTGGGCAGGGGAAGCTCACAATGGAGGTCCCAAATAATATGAACATACCTAAGTTGGCGCATAGTTTTGAGGCATAGGGTTGACTGAACCTTAGCCTACTCGGTGCTAGACACTACTCTCAAAAACATGCATATGCTCTCCATCATTTTTCAACGAAGCTGACCATCTTCTAGTGATGAAGCTAAATAATAACATACATGCATAATCTGAAATCATAACATGAGGAGTCTTGGCTCAAACCATACCACCAAGCTAAACATAATTGGGAGTCTAGACTCCAAAACCATATGGTAAGCTAATTACATAAAATCGTAAAACATACTTGATCATATGGGCTTTCCCACTAATTAAACATGCTTGACATAGACTTAATCTTATGAAAACATGAACATAAACATGGGTATTTCGAAATCATACTTTCTTCATAAATATCTCATCATGCTTATACACATACTTCATAGATCTTGACTTTCATGGCCTTTCATGGATGGGCATCATAATTTAAAAAACTTGAAAACATAATTTATAATTTAAAACTTTGTAAAATCTGCCCATTAATCATAATTCAACATTTGAAATATGCTTAGATCATACTCATGATTGATACTTAGGAAATTCACACATTGGGTAAAAATCTCATAGATTCATCAATTAGAATTTTCATGAATTGAGAGAGAATTGGGCATGGGTGTGGACTATTGCACCCATTCATAGCCTTACATACCTGAAGAGATCTGATTTCACAACTTTCTTGATTTCCCAATGAGAATTAAGGACGAACTTTGAAGAGACTAGGCTTGATCATCTCTTAAACCTCTAAGCTTGCATGCATGAATTAGAATAGGTTTAGAATGACTTAACACTTTTTAAAACATACTATTCTAAGATTAAAATGACGTAGTTTAGACCTTAGGAACTTAAAATTATGAAAAATCCCTTAATAAATTCACAGGAAAAAATACATTGCCAATCCCCATGAGAGACTGGACGACTCGTGCCATGGACCACGACTCCTGGTCTGCCATTCATTGCCTGCACTGCCAAAAATCTTCTGAGGGTCACCATGAAGGACACCACGACTCGTGTGTACCCGACAATTCATGGTGATGTCCCATTAGGTACACAGTCTGCTTCCCTTCATCCTTCATACCACCTTTTACCATAGTTGACCTAACAAATTGTGGGGTTGACCACGACTCGTGGTTACACCCATGGTCACCCTAAACCTGAAATTTCCAAACATAATCAAACCCCTCCCCGCGAGTCGCTTAATGACTTGTAGTGTTCCTGATGGGTCACTGGACGACTCATCTTATGACCTGGTGCAAAAAAAATTATTTCCTCCGTTTTAACTCTCGAGTCTGATCTTAGGGTTTTCGGGGTATTACATCGGGTCAAGGTCGGAGTGGCTGTGGTGGAGGAAAAAATGTGTGAGGCAAGACTGAGGTGGTTCGTACATGTGAAGCGGAGGTGTTCGAGTGCCCCAGTACAGAGGTGTGAGAGTTCGGCTATGGATTATTTTAGGAAAAGTAGAGATAGACTAAAGAAGCAATGGGGAGAAGTGATTAGAAAGGATATGGCGCGGTTGTATCTTGTCTTTAGATATTTGTTATTAATGATTGTTATTTATATCTAGGTTAGTGGATTGTTGTGTAGTTTGATGTTGTTACTACTTACTTTTTTGTTATTGTATGTTGTCTCTTCTACTGCTGTTATTTTTTTGGGGACTATTTTTCTATAAGCCGAGGATCTACCATAAACACCCTCTCTATCATTGAGGTGGAGGTAAGGTCTGCGTATATTCTACCCTCCCCAGACTCCACTTTCTGGAACTACATTGGATTGTTGTTGTTGTTATTGTTAGTTAAGATCATGCACGTCTGCTATTTATTGAAATTCAAATTCAAATAGCCAAATATTATAAGGGAAATTAGAACCAATGATAATTCTGATATACACAGAATAAAAAGTGTCAAATTCGGGAATCTCAAAGCGATATACCTATAAAAATAAAATTTGTGAAAGATTATAAAATCAATATACTCCGGAGGTTGGATTGTATTTGATATATTATCTCATTTCATAGTAAAAAAAATAATTTGTGTAAATAAGTCAATTGAACCTTAGGATTTGAAGGGAAGAAAGTGATCCTACAGAAGTTCGTGTGCATTTCTTCTCAGTTTTTTATTTATATAAATAAAAATTTCTTATTAAAAATAAATTTATATGGTTTTAGCTATTAAATTTTAATGAAATGATGATTGTTTTGTATGTGTCTGAATATATGTGTGCTTGAATTCATATGAAAAAACAATTATTATTTTTGGATGTTAAAGTAATTGGAAAATGTAAATCTAGTGCTAAAAGCAATGACCGAATTTTTTATCGCTATTAAAGGATTTTATACACCAAAATGATAATCAATAACGGGAATTTTGGGCGCTAAGAAGGAATATAACGATCGAATTTTATGTCATCGTTAAAGAATCTAATGAACAAATTCAATCGTTAACTTTTAATTTCAAAGCATTTAATGATCAACGATAACCAAATTTTTCGAAATGTTTTTTGAGTATGTGTTTATCTTTTTTATTTTTATTTTTCAATTCAAGTTTATATAATTCAAACATAATAAATAGAGAATGTAAATTTATCGATTCACTAAATATGTTGACTGGTTAATGCTGATCTGTCAAATCCTAGTTAGCGTAACTTAACTGGTAAGATATGTCTCTCTATATATATAAAAATAGAGAACGTAAACCCAAGTTAATACTCCACTTGTTACTGTTGAACTATCAAAGCATTTTAACACCAAAGAGACAAGAAAAAAGAGGCAGTATAAATCAATCATTTTATTCCAAATCTATGGCTTCAAGTGAGTTGAGAAATCTGAAGAAGCAAAAGGAGAAAGCCGTAGATGACGACGACAGAATTAGTCAGTTGTCGGACACACTTATGGTACAAATTCTCTCTCTTTTACTAGCGGAAGATGTCGTCACATCATGTGTTCTCTCAAAGAGGTAGCGTTATCTCTGGACTTGTATTCATAGTTTTATTTTCAGGGATAGAAATTATAACAAAGTTGAAAACTTCATATCCTTTATGGACCATGTTTTAACTCATTCAACTTGTTCCAAAATCAAAAAATTTCAACTCTATTTTCATCACACTGAATGGGAACTTGAATTGAAAATCCACCAATGGCTCAACTTCACTGTGGAAAACAAAGTGAAAGATGTTGTGTTAGATTCCTATCCATGTTCTGACAATCCCTTTTATGAATTGGTTCTATCTATGTACACTTGTTCTTCATTGATTACATTGTATTTGATCCATTGGCTATTTGATGAAATACTGGTCATAGCTTAGAACTGTCTAAAGAGCCTAACTCTGCACTCAACAGAGTTAGAAGATGATGAAATTGTGATGCTACTGTCAAGTTGTCCTGCTTTGGAAACTTTACAGTTGTTATTTGTGAGGGTTGTCATCGTCTAGAAACTACTTGTTCAAGTCTAAAGAGACTAACGTTGATAAGCCCTTCGTAGCCTCTGTTTGGAGGATATGATTCTTTGGAAATTTTTTCCCCACATCTTTAGCATTTGGATATTTCTGGAGAACTTTTTTATTGTAAGTATAGGCTAGTAAATGTCTCCTCTTTAGTTACTGCTAACTCACTTTTAACATTTGGTGTATCACTAACAGTTGGGAGGAAGATGATATTGAGGAAGACAGTTGTCATGATCATCATCAAGATATCAGAAACCTTATTCTGGACTATCTTCAAGAGTTGAGTCATGAGACTGAGCTAATAATTGGAACTTGGTTTGCAAAGGTTTGTTTCTATGTCAAGAGATCTTGAACTCTATTTGATTTTTATCAAAGAATTGCAGGATGTAAACCTAAGAAAGAGAAGAGTCTTTATGATATAGAAGAGTCTTCATGATATCATGAGTGCTATTCTCTTTCTTAGGTTTACATCCTACAATTCTTTGCTAAAGATCAAATGGAGTATAAGATCTCTTGACATAGAAACAAACCTCTACAAACCAAGTTTCAATTATTAGCTCAGTCGCATGACTCAACTCTTCAAGATAGTATAGAACAAGGTTTCTGATATCTTGATGATGATCACGACAACTTTCTTCCTCAATATCATCTTCCTTCTAGCTGTCAGTGATATAGCAAATGTTAAAAGTGAGGCTGGCAGTAACTAAAGAGGAGTCATTTACTATCCTACACTTGAAATCAAAAAGTTCTCCCGAAATATCCAAAAGCTGAAGATGTGGGGAAAAAATTTTCAATGAACCATATCCTTCAAACAGAGGCTGCGAAGGGCTTATCAATGTTAGTCTCTTTAGATTTGAACAAGTAATTTCTAGACGATGACAACTCTCATAAAATAATAGGTCCATAGTTTCCGAAACAGGACAACTTGACAGTAGCATCACAATATCGTCATCTTCTAACTCTGTTCAGTGCAGAGTTAGGCTCTTTAGAGAATTCCAAGCTATGGACAATCTTTCATAAAATAGCCAATGGCTCAAATACAATGTAATCAATGACGAACAAGTGTACATAGATAGAGGCAATTCATAAGAAGGATTGTTAGCACATGGATAGGAATCTAACACAACATCTTCCACTTTGCTTTTCATAACAAAAATGAGCCATTGGATGATTTTCAATTCAAGTTCCCATTCAGTGTGATGAAAATAGAGTTGGAATTTTTCTATTTTGGAAGAAGTCGAATGAGTTAAAATGTGGTCCACAAAGGATATGAATTTTTCAACTTTGGTGTAATTTCTATCCCTGAAAAAGAAACTATGAATACAAGTCCAGAGATAACGCCACCTCTTTGAGAGAACACATGATGTGACGGCATCTTTCGTCGGCAAAAGAGAGAGAATTTGTACCAAAAGTATGTACAGCAACTGGCTGATTCCATCATCGTCATCTACGGCTTTTTTCTTTTGCTTCTTCGAATTTCTCAACTCACTGGAAGCCATGGATTTGGAATAAAATGACTGATTGATACTACTGATGTGCTGTAAGTTTACAGCACTTTCGATGCTTAAAATTAAGAATATAGCATGGACTTAGGTATGTTTATATGGATATGAAGTGCTTTTACTTTGTTTTTAGGGAAAATAGGTGTTGGAGTGAAAATGTGCAAAAGATGCATAAAAGTGCAGAAAATCAGCCAAGTACCAATCTCAGTATGAGCATTACTTTGATTGTACGAGTCATACAAAAACTTGTGAAAAAACTCAGAAAGTTGGAATAAGGTAAAGGCAAAGTATGACTCTCAGTACGAGCTGAACCAAGATGGTACGAGCCATAACTGGAGTCGTGGAAATCTTCAGAGATAATTGCACAAGGCAGCCTCTTGGTACGGGTGGAACCCACGGATTGTGACATCTACATACGACCAGTACCATAAACTGTGGGGAGCTTCAGTGATTCTTAAAAACTTGGCAGAACTCCAGATGTAACAAGCAAGTACGAGTCGTAGGAGGAAGGTACGAGGCATACCACAACACTCGTAGAAAACTTCAAAGGATATCAAAGTTCTCAAGGCCAAGCCACAGATGGATTGTACGACTCATAGGACAGTGGTACGAGTCGTACCAGTAGCCAAGAGATGTATGAGAGGCAGGTACGGCCCGTACAATCCTATTACGGGTCGTAGGATCAGTCGTAAGTCAAGCCGGCGCCAAATATGGAAATTTCCCTATTAGCTTAGGAAAAAATTTCTGATGTCTATATAAATACATTTTATGCTTTATTTTAGTACAAAAAATATAGATAGAAGGCCCGGCAAGCCGGGGTCGGCTTTGTCCACTTGAGTGAGATAGTTGGGGNAGCTTAGGAAAAAATTTCTGATGTCTATATAAATACATTTTATGCTTTATTTTAGTACAAAAAATATAGATAGAAGGTAGTAGATGTGTGAAAAGTTTTATTAGTGAATTTTTATTAAGTTTTGGAGAGCAATTCTTAGGATCAACACTTGATTTTGTCAATTGTTCTTGAGTTTGTTTATTGATATTCAAAGCAGGTTTTCTTCCAATTATTGTTGTAAGTATTTAATTATGTGTTTGTCTATGAATGTTAATTATAATCTTACAATCATGAGAGGCTAAAACCTCCACAACTAGGATTGTGGGAACCTTGGTGGATTAATGAAATAGGGTTACACAAAGTGATTCAAAATAAATGTTAAACTCTTGTATTGTATTCTCTTCATCTTTAAATGTTTCTTAACGATGCGCAATGTCAGAACTTGCTCGAATTCTTTACTTTCTTGAACTTAGTTATTTTTTATTTAAATCTAATTAATTCTTAATTTGTATATTGTTGTAGTGATGGTATATTATAAATATCTGAAAAAAGTTAAAATTTTTTGGGGTTTTCACTATCAATAATTTTTCAGGCATATTTAGGGATTTGTTTTAGGAAATCTAATGGACAGCATTATAATAACTATCTTTCAGTATGGTGGTAAATTTATCAAAGACACATCTAGTGCAACTTATATAGAGGAAAGAGATGTTAAATTTGTTTGTATCAATAAAGACCACTTCTCAATAATGGAGTTGCTTTATTATAATAAAGAATTTGGGTATGCTACTGTGGGTGGGTTCTATTTAAAAGACCCTAAAATCAATTACCTTGTCCATGTAGAATCTGATTTTAATTTACTAAATTTTGTGTTAAGACCTAAGTGATATTCACTTTTTGGACTTGTATGTGAGGCATGTTATGGATGACCTGGAAGTGGTGGAAGTTGGGATCCAAACAGAAATCTTGTGGACCAACCGTTGGTAAAAATGTTAATTTGGATGAGAAACTTACATGATATTAGTGTAGGTGTAGATAACGGTTACAACAAGGACCTACACAATTTGAAAATGTTAATGTTGAAGTTGGTATAAGAGATGTCTCAGATCTAGAAGGTGTTGAAACAAATTTAGAAAGTAGTGTTGACTCACAAGAGTTTGATATTCCAGAAGATGATAACTCAAAGGTTGATAAAGAACTGAGATCTTTTAGAAATTAAAGGAGTAGAAAATTGCATAGAAAAAAAAACCTCTTCCTACAGAGGAAATAAATCTTGGAACAGCTAGTGTTGATAGAGGATTTGAAGATATTGAAAGGAACAAGGCTGGTAGATACACAGGAAGATTAGGGGGAGATGAGTAGTATATAGATAATTCAGATCTGGATAGTGATGACAGTAGGAATGAATTAGATCCTGAAGCTGTTAGTGGTGTTGATTTACCAGCAAGAAGAAAGAGTAAAAGGGTAAGATTTGATTCTGGTTGTGCAGTTGCTGTATTTGATCTTGGTATGATCTTTGAAGATGCCAAGGAATTTAGAGAGGTTGTGGCAGAGTATGCTGTTGAATATAAAGTCCAATTAAAATTAAGGCCTAATGAGCGAAATAGAATCGGGGTTAAATGTAAGGACAAGATATGCAAATGATTATTATATGCTAATATAGACAAAGATTCTAGTGATTATATGGTCAAAAATTACCATCTTGTTCATGTGTGCAATACCTCAACCAAAAATAAATTGTATACATCAATCTAAGTTTATTACAAATAAGTTTAAGGACAGAATTACTTCTCAACCTTATATAAAGTTATGGGAAATTCAGAAATTGGTGAGTGTAAAACTAGGAATGTATGTTGGAAGAACTGTTTGTTATAGGGCAAAAAAGAGGGTAATAAAGGAGTTCATGGGTGATTGGCAGATGGATTTTCAAGATTGTTTGATTATGCAGACATGATAAAACAGACTAATTCTGGCAGCTCTTATTGGGTGAGGACAAACAGAGAATCTCAGCCAGGAAAAACATGTTTGTTTACTTCTATGTTTGCTTTAATGCATTGAAGAGAGGCTGGTTAGAAGGATGTAGAAAAGTTATTAGTTTTGATGGTTGTTTTCTAAAAGGTACTTGCAAGGGTGAATTGTTAGTTCCAATTGGTAGGAACGGATATCTGCAAATATTTTCAATTGCTTGGGTAGTTATTGACCAGGAGACAAAGTACAGCTGGAGTTTCTTCATCAATTACTTGATACAAAATCTGAACTTAGGCACCGAGCATGGATTAATTGTAATGTCAGATATGCAAAAGGTTAGTCTATTCCAATTTTGATCCCTTACTTTTCGGTCTCTTGATCTCTTCTAGTATTAACTTTTCAGTTTTGCTAAGTTTCAGTTATTTTCAATTTTAAATTTTCAATTATTGTGTTTTGTAAGGCTTGTGCCAACCATACTTGAGTTGCTACCAGATTGTGAGCAGAGGATATATGCTAGACACATATGGTCCAATTGGCATTAGACATGGAGAGGAGAAGAAAGAAGAAAACAGTTAGGAGATGTCCAAAATTAAGTTTTGAAGTGAAATTTCAAGATGAGATGGATAAACTTAACAAACTTGGTAAGGACATCTATGAGGACTTGTTGCATTATGAAAAATAGTCATGGTGTAGGGCAGTGGCGTACGTAGAATTTTTCATGAGCAGTGTCATAATTTAAAAAAGTGAGCAAATAAATTAATTAATATAATAATACTATATCATAAAAATATAACTCAAATCATATTAATAAAACTCAATCAAATGCATCATTGGCATTAAAGATAAAGTATTAACTTAATGCAGCTGTAAATATTTTTGAAAAGTGGGCAGCCAATAGTGTTCACTAAGGTTTTATTTAAGTGTAGTTTTTTCAGAGCTATTAAATGAATTTTAAAAAAATTTGAGGTTGGGCAGGTTCAAACACACAAGCTCTAGAAAGAAGTGCAAGTGTGTGACCACTAGGCTAATGTCTATTTTTGTTTTAAAAT
>JACEIK010007938.1:55397-68747 GCA_018107945.1 Datura stramonium
ACACCGACGATCCACAAAAATTACAAGAGCATTTTTTATCTTCAGAAATTTTTCTATAAAATTCAAGGTATGTAGGCTGTTCTTTTGTTTTTCTGTTTCATTGCCTTGGATATTGCTGCACATTTTTAAATTTCACATGATTTTTTAATATCAATTCAATATCTGTTCTGTGCTTTATTTTTCTCTAAAACTCTTATATTCTAAGTGTATATCATTATCTTATAAATGTTGTTTGAATTAAATGTTATCTTTAATGAGTAATCTCTACTTCTTCTTTTTTACGATTCTGTTGTTCTTTACACGTGTTCTCTTGTGTTTCAATAAATGAGTGATAACAATAAATTATTTAAACTAATTGTAATTATTTCATAGACAAGAATTGTTGTTAATTTATTGTTCTACTATGTAGTGTTTCCCCAAATTAAATTAGCCAGCTTGCTTCAACATGTTCACCATAAAGTATGGTATATTTCTTTGTAGATTGTAGCAAAGGATTTAAACTATATATGTCAAATTAAGTGATTTTACAATTTCTTTTTAATTAGCTAGGTTCATAAGTAATTTTATTCGTAACATATTATTTGCAAAAGCTTATATATAAGTTTCTTGCTTTACTTTGTGTTGTATTGATTTTTTAGATAAACGAAAAGATGAAAGGCTAAGTAAATTGAGAGTCCTATGAAATATTAAATTTATAATCTGAGAAATTTTGTACCATTAATAATATGTTAAGTATTAACTTTTGTGGAACTCTGTCTCTACGTTAATGTATTAATCTATCTCGTGTATTCTTAAGAAACTTTCTTTAAATTATTTTGGAGTTACCATTCATATAAATAGAGAAAATAATAGTTTTTTGAATCAACCACTAGCAACAACAAAATTTGTTTATTACGTAACACCATGCATACCAATTATATGTAAAGCTATTTTAGATTTAAATAGTTAAAATCCTAAATTATAACGATATGTGTAACTAAAACGCTTGTAATAAAACTTAAAATTATATTTTATAATATACTTTGTGAAATAACCATCGACCAACGTGCATCACTTATGAGAATTTGCGCATTTTAATACTTTAATCATTTACCAAATAAATGCTTTACTAAAATCGATAATCTAAGAAGAATTCAACTTATTATATTATACATTCACCTCATTTTTTCTGTTAGATCTTAGATAATGAATAGCTTTGAGCACATGTTGGGAACATGAGACACCACAAGTAAATACTTTTGATATTATTGATATATGTGAAATAAGCATATATTTTGCGGAAGTAGAATATTGATTTACTTTTGATATTATTGATATATGTGAAATGTTAATATATTTTGCGGAAGTAGAATATTGATTAATCGATAAAATATTATAAGCTACTTGTAATTAATTTAATTTTTTAAAAATATTAAAAAAATCGTAATTGTGAATTTTTACACCCTGTAAGTTTCTAAGGTTTATACTACGTCGTTTTAATATATTTTTTCTATCACTTTTTATTTCAATCATAATTTAATTTCCAATTTCATATAACTGACTATCTCAAATGTTTTTTTTGTTTTTTTAATTTTTTCTTTTTTTAAATTATTTGAATTTTTTGTTGTGCATGTTTATTTAGAATGTTTTACTTAGATTATATATTCATAATGCTAATATTTAGACTTTAAATTAATTAAAATTGCAAATATTAAATCTTTTTATAAATTATATTTTGAATGTACTTGGTAATTTATATTTATAGAATACACTTTTGTAAATTTGCATTATGGATTTATGAATTTATAAATCGTAATAAAATAGATATTATCTCTAAAAATATAATAATTAATAAATATATATTTTTAACTAATATGATTAAAAAATAATAGATACATATTTTTAAATTAAAATATTTTAATTTAATTAATTTTTAACTTTAATTTAAATAAATAAGGTAAAATATTGATAGAACTTGTAATTAAAAGCTTAATATTAATATTATAAACATAATATTATAAATTATTCAAATATTTAAAAAATAATCGATCAATTCTAACTAAAAACTGAATGGCATGTGAAAGAACAAGTCAATACTACTAAAATAAAAAAATTAGAACCGAAAATATAATATAAATTCAAAAAAGAAAAAGTAAACATAATACTTCTTTGTGTCAAATTTCAACATAAGTTAAAATAAGTTTCAATATAATTATGATATAATTCAAAAGAAAATGAAAACAAGTCTATAACATAATATATAATGAAATTCTATGTTAATTCAAAATTAGAATAATAATATATTTTTAAAAATTAAAAATAAAACTAAAACACATAAACAAAGAAATAATACGAGCAATTACATAGAATCATAAGAAGTAAAGGTTGAAAATGAGAAGAACGGAAATAAAAGATAAAAATAAAAAATATAAAAAAAAAAATAAAAATATTAAAAATATTTTTAATTTTTTCTTTTTTTAATTTTATCTTTAAATTAAAATAATAACAAAAAATGAATAAATAAAAAAGTAACCTCTTGTAATTACAATCTCACGTATCAATTTACCTACAATTCTCACTTTCCCCTATGTAATCAAAGGCAGCGGTAATTACACCCTTCCAATTACACCAAATTTGGGTCGCATCATGTAATTATCTCGGTCAAACAAATACGCAAACTATGTAATTACACTCAAATCCTATTACTAGGTGGCTTTCCTCTTAATGAATTTATACATCGCGTTTTTGAAATGCAACTTATAAATTGCGTTTGTAAATACAACTTATAACGCATTTGCGAATATGGTTATAAATTGCATTTGTCGAATGCTTTATTTTATTAAAAGTCTTTAAAATGAATTTATTTTTTTAACTTATAATAATCCTTTCTTCATTAAACTAACTAATTATTCATCATAATTTCTTAACTCACGGTACAAAAAAATAAATTAAAGAGTATAACTTCATTTTGCATTAATACATTGAATTTTTTATTTTTTTATAAGGTTGTATAATCGAAGAAAGAAAAAAAATATAGAAATATAACATATTTAAGTTGTTAAGATTAATCAAGTGTTCTTGTTATTTAATTTATTTAATTAAATCTACACTACTTTTTCATTTCAATTTATGTGAAAATGATATATTAGACACATAGATTAAGACAAGAAAAATTTTTGAACTAAAATCATCTTATAAATAGTAAAATGAAAAGTCTAAAATTAAGTTATTACTAAATATTTAAAATAAACAAATAAAAACCTATTGAATAATTTTTTCTCAAGATATTTATCAGGAATAAGTGACTAAGTTTAATTATAATTTAATATTTAAAATTTTAGAATTAATTAAATTTTATATTTTAATTTTTTCTTTGTTTTTGTGTTTTTATTTTGTTATTATATTAATATTTAAAAGCGATTAAAATTTTACCCGTTTAATAAAAAATTATACGTTGAACAAAAATTTTACTTATAATACAAATTAATCTTATGTTTACGACTTGTTACAATTCAAAAAGGACAACTGATGCACAAAGCGATTTCCGCTAAGCAATGTGGTCTATGAAAGAGTCGCACCCCCAAGAGTAATATATATAGACAAAACCACCTTAATTGCAAGCATTAGAGGTTATTTTCACTAATTTTGATATTTTTTTTTTAGTTTTATGGCACAACAATTACTTAACAATCAATATAAATAATTGCTTCTCATACTGCGATATCAATTTATTAAATTGCCAAAACAAGCCAAAGAATAAATTATAATGTAATTTTCATGTTGCGACTGCTTAAACGAATAACTTTATACTATATGTTATAATATACTATACAACGTTGTATTCAATGCACTTTCATAATGCTAATATTTATTAAATGTTAATATGTAAATAGTGTATGATAATACAAATTTTGTAATAATATACTAACGGAAATATACATATAATGCATACATTTAAGCGTTCATGTAAAATGAATGGCTTTTTTATTTATCTATCAAACGTTGATTCTACAACACTTTATTCAACGAAACAATAATTAGAATAAACTGCGAAAGAATAACTAGATTGAATAAATCGATTAAATATGATTATTTATCGCTTTAAAATTTAAAATTTTCTTTCTAAATTCTTATATTGTTATACAAACACGTCTTTTAAATATTATTTATTCTATTTTAAAAAGAAATTTCTTATTAATACGGTAGACACATCACGGGACACGCACTCAAAACTAGTAAATATAATGTGACTTTAAGCCCTAATCTTTTATGCAAGCAGTAACGAATATATGAATTATTCAATATTTATGTAAAACATTACTTTCTTAATTAATCTTTTGAAAAATAAATTGAATTAGATTGGTTTAAATTTGTGCTTTTCTTATAATATTGAAATTTAGACGCCTTAATATTACTTCATATTAATTATTTTATTTTGACCTTTTGATTTTTTGACTTCAAATTCTTATGTATTCTTTTTGATTATGTAATGAAATATTTTTTCTTCTTTTGCTTTTTTTTTTATTTATCCGATAATCTTATTTGTTTTTATGCCACACAAATACAACACTATTGTCTCAGCCATGTATATTACTACTATTATTTTGCTATTTTTATTCTTCACTTTTCATTTTCTACTTTTTTATCATGTTACTATATCATTATGTGTCAATTTAGCTATTATGTTTTTAAAAGTAGAACATTGACGAGTGAAGCTTATTCTTGACAAATTTAGGTGCGGTATGCTCTACCACATATTTGTCCCTAAAAATACAAATAATAAACTCTTTACATATTGTCATGAGCCTAATTAACTAAATTTAATGATTTCACTTTAGGTTTAGATAACATCGACTCACCTACACATTGATAATCAACTTATCAAACAACTCAACATAACAATTTATGAAATACCTAGACTATTTTATAAAAATAAACTTATAATTTTATAATTTAAATTTCTAATTAAATAAAAACACAAATAAAAGCAATGAATCAACATAAATTAATATGAAATACACATGAAAAATACGTATCAAAAACTAGTTAATAAATAGGTGACACCTGATATGTTATATATATACACACGCTACTGTCTCAAATCACTTTTTTTTAAAACACTTAATAAAAAAAATACCTTCTCAAAGTATGATGATTTCGGCAGACTGATCAAACAGGCCAAAAAAGAAAAAAAATTCAAATATCTAACCATTTAATTTTATGTACTTAATTTAAAGTACCTTTACAATATTTAAATACTTAAATTACTAGTTTTATGAAAAATTTGAAAACTAAAACAAAATATCTGAATTCATAATTTGTGATGGAGGAGGATTATTTTTGCTCCATCTTGAAAAAGATTAATTAAGATTTTGTGCGCACCCCCGTAATTTGGGTACATTACATATAGGCGGATGGGTGAAAAATACACCTCAAGTATCATGATTTTTTAAGTTTTATATATGAACTATAGGTGCGGGAAGATCTCATACGACTATCACCAAATATTTACCAAAACACACGGTCGGGTTCGTGGTGGCAAAAGGTTCATCAAAAAGTACATATGTAAAGTCAAGTATTAAATTTATGTATATATATTACATATCAACGCCCGACACAACTCGGGTAATCTACTTTCAAACTTTATTAAAATTTTGGCTCCATGCCACCGAAAACACACTGACCAGCCAATTATCACTTCTCCTACCTAAAAAATGATTTATATTTCTGCGTAGCCAGTGTTAAAGACTTGATAAGCAGGGCGTTTATTTCGATAAATATTTTGGTGAATAATTTAGATGTAAAGCAAACACACGATGGGGTCAATGTAGTTTCAAAAACTCATCAGTAAAGAGTGAATATATAAAACGCCAAACGTCCAGCTTAACCTCTAGTCCAATGTGGAAAATCAGTTACTCTTCCTTAACTACTATACAAATAGTGTGTCCCTCTCTCGTTAGTTCGTTATGCCTTAGAATTCTACTGACAACACAGACACGCTTTTCATCGGTTCATGTTTTTGTGGCATGCATTCACAAATAAAATGAACCTGTTTTGTTTTAAGGTAAAAGTTATATATTTTGTACAAAATTTCAACTTATGATTATTATATATCTTTGGATGCTATATACAAAAATTTAATATTTCACTGACTCTAAATCCTGAATTTTTAACTTACATTCTTTTGAATTGAATTGTTTGTGTAATGTAGATACATTAAGTGGTATTGATTATTGAACACGTTATATGTACTGATCGTATAAATTTTATCTGTTGATCACAAGTTTTTTGCTCGCGATAATAGATATTAGTTCTTGCTAACTACTAATATTGCTAGATCTCGTGTTTTAGCTATTGATGTTTATTTATGTTAACCCACTCAATATTCAATGCTGTGTTTAGTATTATGTGGTATTTGAGGGTTTTGTTGCATTAAAGCATGAATCTTAACAAGCACATAACAGTAAGGTTGAGTGGTTCACTGAATTTTAATGTGTTATGTGCAACTATAATAATGCAGTTGGACAAATCGTATTCTGCTAAAGGGTCACCTTGTTTTCTTCTTGGGATTTTTAGTTATCCAAGAGAAAGGCGGCTACTCTTTCACCCTTTCGCGGTTCAAGTTATTCATCTTTTGTGGATGCATGTGTTAAATGATTTAATTGAGACCATTGTGCTGTTTGGTGTCATCTTCCTTTTTTTTTTTTTTTTTGATTTTACTTTACCAGTTTCCAGGTGAAAAAGAAGCAATGATTGTGCTGTTTGGTGTCCTTGGCATCATATCATTTGGTATGCCGGCCTCATGCTTCTGCAATCCTGCTCCTTTCAATCGATTAAACAAAAGATTTTACGCTTAGTATTCATAGGTGAATCTTGTACAAGTTAAATAATTTGCACGCTCTCTGGGCGTAATTGATATGGTTTACTTCGTTGTTGATTTTTCAAAATTATTGAATTTAGGTGCAGTCGAGTTAATTACTCGGGAAGCTGGATACTGGTTTTCTAGATTTAAGGGATAATCTTGGTAAATCTTTTCCTTCTACTGTCCTTAGACTATTATATTGTTATTCATGGTTTTTTATTTTAACAATGGAGAAGTAATGACATGTGACAATGTATTATCAGGAAAAGAAAAACTTAAAGGGGGAAAAAGCTAAAGAAAATAAAAATCATAAATTAAATTTAATATAATTACAAATAAAAATTTTGGGGTTTTATCTTAATCTTGTGAAATTCTAATTATTAAAAGTACAAGAATAATATAATAGTGAAGAGGGTTAGGAAGAAAAAAATTCAACCATTCAAGCTTGCTACGAGCAGGAATGGAACTTGTGACCTTAATTAATGGGTCGTTTGGTATGGGATGTGATGGGATAACAGTTATCCCATATAGTGGGATAACTAATTTCATAATTAATTAATACTTATAAACACGGGATAAAATAATTTTTACATTTTATCTTAGGATTATTATCCCTTATTCCTTGTACCAACAGCCTTAAGGGGTTTATGAACCACCAACCACTAACATTAGACTATTGAGTAGTGTCAATAGAATTCAAATGATAATATATATTAGAAAATAAAAGTTTTGACTTACTGTTTAATTTTCTGACGAAGGTGAACCTTCATCTGTTTCCCTGGCTCCCCCCTCCCCCCGATTGTATGATATGATATTTAACTTTTCATGACACTTAAAGTGCTAGTTAAAGTTAGGTGAGCAGCTTCAGTCTTCTAGTAAGGTATTTCATTGATAGAACAAACAAAAAGGGTGATAATGGATCACCTTGTCTGCTGAAAAAGGACTAGTAGGTGATAGTGGTGACACAAGTCTTAAGTCAAGTCACAAACTTTTCTGGAAAATGAAAACTTGTGTAGCATATGCTCTAAGAATCTCCAACTCACGCCTTTTGCATGTCAATTTTGAGTGTACATCTTAGTGATACTCCTTTCCTTCTATAGTCTTTTATAAACTCATGGCTAAGTATGATATAACTGAGATGATTATGCCAGGCATAGAAGCAGATTAACTATTGTCCATCAGATTGTCCATGACTACTTGCACTCTATGAGTGAATGTCTTTGAAATGGTCTTATAAACCACTGAACAACAAGGAACTGACATATACTCCTTGATGGATTTGGACTTTTCACTTTTGGTGTGAGAGTAACTGGGGTGCAACTGATTCGCTTGTATATTCTTCCTGCTTCATCAGAAAATTTTTTTAAAATACCAATATATAGCCTTTCCTATAATTGACCAGACAATTTTAAAAATAGAGTAAGCATTATATCTTTTATCACAATCCAGGTTTTTTAAAAATCATGTTGGATGCTGCTCACAACAGAATATACCTCCTCAACAGTTACACTTTCAATCAATTGATGTTGTTGGTGTCTGGCTAGGAGAGGTCCCTCCTTCATGACTTCAAGATTAAATGCAAGGATCTGTGTAGCTGCTTATTCTAATAGTGTCATATAGAAAATTAATCACTTTTGTTCAATGCCCAATTCATCCACCATTATCACTTCATTAGTTCTTGTGAGATTCCTAGTACCATTATGAGCTAACCTATTTTAATACAAGAAAAATGAATTAATAGACTCTGTTTCAACTATTCATTCTTGAATTTATTAAAATGTCTCCTCAATTAATAGTCATTCTCCAGTTTCCCTTGCATCTTTCTCAAAATCAAGCATGTTAGGAGAATGCATATGGTCTTGCAGATTCTGTAGGTGCTTCCTTGCTAGTGACATTCTTGTTGTGACATTTGCAAATTCTTTTGTGTTTAGCTGCTTGAGCCTTGTTTCTACAGAGAAGAAGAAAAAATAAGAAAACCAAAATATTCTGTTTGTTTTATTTGTTGATGTCATAGAAAATAAATAGTTGAAAGACTCCTGTTCTATCTCAACTAAAATACCAACAAACTCCTATTCTACCTCAACTGAACAACTAAATTTCAAAAATAAAATACTAAACAAAAAAAAATAGTAGATATCTCAATACTTCAACATTCTCATTGAGATGCTTGTTGGTAACTCCAAGTTTCCCACGAAGAATTTTATATCTGAATTTGAAAAGAAATTTGGTAAATATATCAAAGAGTTGATCCTCAAAACAACAATGAATAAGCTTGACCTTTTTTGTGTTTCTCGTCCTCTCTAATGTTATGAAACTTGACAAGTATATGCTTTGTTTTACCATATTGTACCGAACTTTCTGCAAATTGTAATTGCCGATTTGTTATCACACTTGATCTTAGTTGCAACTTGCAATTCCATTCTAAAATCCTTTAGAATTTTCTTCAACCAAATAGCTCTGATCTTGTTGTTGTAGATGCCGCTACATACTCGCCTACAATGGATTGTGCCATAATTTCTTACTTCTTTGAATTCCATAAAAACACACTGTAACTCCAAGGAAAACATAACCAAGAGTGCTCTTCATATCGCCAATATTTTGACCCGGAACACTATCAACAAAGCCAAAACAAAATACCTTCTTCAATCGGTCAAAATTATATTTCAAGTTGTACAAGACTTTATAGTACTCTAAGTGACCGCACCTAAATTACAAACTGTAATGAAGATAAAGCGCCGCATGCCAAATATAGTAACTCAACTAGGTTGGGGTCGATCCTACTGTGAAATAAATGTCAAAAATAATATATTAATAGAAATTTAAATTTAATCAACAAGAAAATAACCACCACAAAAATAAAAAAAATAAAAATATTTTTAAGCATATTTTTTTAAATTGTAATTTTTTATTCACTTTTAATAAATCTTTATTACGTGATCTTTCAAGTAATATAGTGGCTTATTTTATTAGTGAACTATCCTCGCTGAATTTTATGTAAGACTAACGATTAAGTTCATCTAATGTCCTCGACTCTACATAGATAAATTTCATGTAAATCCTCTCGAACTTTAGGGTGTTCATATTTAGCTCGCTTTCATATGTCTTGGATTAACTATCCTGCTAGGGCTCAAGTTAATTAGATAAGGATTGGTAGCCTCAAATTTTCATTGTTATTCTCTTTTCTCTAACTTCAAAAACCTCTTTGGTCAAGAAAGTTGATAATACAAGCATGTTTCCAACGTATGCAACCACTAAAACTAATTAAAACAAAGAGATAACAATCCACTCAATTCACCATTCAAAAATCACTATTTTATTTTGCTTACTTCCGTTGAATTCATCATGGTTCACACAATCCTAACTAATGAAATTAGCCGCTCATATTTGAAGAAACAATTACATAATATTTATAAGAAGTCATGATGAATATTTACAATAATATGAAACTGTTTGACAAATCTTGAAAGCTAAATAGAATTATAAGAACTTGATGTTTCTCTCAATCAATTATATGGAATAATGTTTTCCACACTTACAACGAATCAATGCGTGAATGATAGTGAATGAATAAGTGGTGTAATAACTTCAGAAGGATAAAAATGTCCTAAAAGGGGGTATTTATAGCAAGAGGGTTAAATTGCATCTCTTCCTACTTGTACCGGTCGTGCTTATGAGTCTAATCAAGGGTTGGCGTCGTGTCTTCCATCGCGCTAATATGGCTCTATGTCGCGTATTACGTGCGCCAATGTTGCTCTGTATCGAGCGCCTTGGTGTACTAGTATGCCTGCGTGATGCCAATGTCTATTTTGCTATGACACTTATTTCATTTAAGTTTGGCTTGACAACACTTGCTCTTTTAAGCCCAAATGATCAAAACCTGTCATTTTTACCCCTACAAATATCTAATCGTATGTGTTAGCTTTTTTTCACAAATATCATATAAAACCAAAGCATCACACATTATTTATTCTCAAAACATAGCTAAGTATGGGCGGTAATATGGTAATCGCGCATAAATATGCCTGGATCACTAAGTATTCTTTTCACAGCCGCAAAATGAATGGTGCTAGACTTACATAAATCTTGAAAGCAACTAGCAAAGATACATCAAATTAGGTTCCTAAAGCCGTCAAGTACACAAAACTTTCAATCAAACTTCCATAAAATGAAACATCACACTTTTTGACTCCATCTTCCTTTGAAAATTTGGTATTCATAACCAATGGTGTAGGAACTAATTTGCAATTTTGTATTCTCAAATTTTTTCAGCATTTTCAAAGCATACTTTTGCTGATTGAGAAAAAATTCAGCCTCTAATTGGTATACTTCTAGTCCTCAAAATACTTCTCATCTCTCCCAAATTTGATATTTCAAATTGTTCTCCATTTTCACTTTAAGTTTTTGCAACTCTTCCTCATCACGCCCGTAACAAGGGAAATTGTTAACATATAAAGAAATAATTAACGAGCCATCATTAAGAAGTGCTTTCACTTAAAGTGTAGCATCATTGCCACTTTTTTAGAAACCTGATTGCATAATCAGCATGATTATGCTTGCACAAGCCCTTAGAGCCTACTTCAACCCATAAAGCTTTTTGAAGCTTATACATCTTACCTTTACTCAATAACAACCTTCGGGTTGAGCGCATAAATTTTCTCTCTTCTAGAAAACCATTTAAGAAGCCAGATTTGACACCTAAATGCAATAATGTAGATTTGTCACCTCATTTCGCCTCTACTTCGACCTTGAATTTGATTAAATACTTTGATTGATAAATTTTTTGGGTCAAATTTTATTTATTTTATTATTATTAATTATTTTTCTTTTTTAACTCGGAGACACTGCGGCAAAAAAATTATTTAAATTAATTTGTATATATATTTTTTCATTATAGTTTTAAATAATTCACTATCGTATATCTTCCTTCCTCGAATAGGTACTCGATGGCTATAAAACTTAGACGCTTTGCCTCATATCGAAACACAAAATATAGACAAAAACATAGAGATTATCATCATCTTCTTCCCTAAATTCCCGCATTTGTTTTACAAAATAAAGTATTATCATATGATCTATTTCATTTGTTGAAGCCAATAAGCTCTACAATTTCTATCACGCATATGTAACAATATTCCTTTTTATCTTAAGAGGAATCAATCCAAAATCTGTGCAATTGGAAATTAAATTTCTTAAGGAAACACAATTTTTTGTTGGGCTCGAAACTTACCTTTTAACATTTTTTTGTTGCATTTCTAAAATATTTTTTCGAATACAAGGATAACATGAATTTGGAGGTTGAATAAGTAGATGTTAAAATTGCTTCTGTGGGTGATTTAGATGAAGAAAATTATAGAGCAGCCAAAAGGTTTTGAAGTTAAGAAAGAAGAAAATTATGTTCGCATTGGAAATTAAGGGCTTGTGTATGGTTTGAAACAAGATTCCCGCAGTAGTACAAATTTTTTTATTCTTTATAGTCAACATATCTTCAAGAAGATTTCTTTTCGTGCCATTGTGTTTTGTGATAAAAATTCTCTAATAGTACTTTAATTATTATTTTATTATTTTATGTTGATTTACATACTTATTTGCTGATCATAATGTTTGTCTGATTCGTACGTTGAATTAAGCAAGAGTGGGATAAGTCTTTCACAACAGTTTAGGACCAACAAGGCCGATTCTTGACATGCAAATTATTCGTGGTAGAGAGGTCAAGAAGATGTTGTTATCACAAGAGAAATGCTCAAAAAGTACTTCACATGTTCAATATGAATAAATTAAAATTTTTATTACACCTTTAGCTATGCACTTTGGGAATCGAAAGACAAAATAAATGTCCTTCCAATGATGATGTGAAGGAAGATATAAAAAAAGTCTGTGATGCTTATATCAAGGCGCTTTATGTATGTAATAATTTGTACATGACCGCATATTGGTCATCGGGTCATGTTATTGATATTTTTAGTTGTTTTCTTTCTAATTTAGGAAGAGAGAGTACTCGAATATAGTGAACTAGATAATGAGATATCTTTGGGATAAAAAGGCTATTCTTTGTGTAGTTATACTAATTCGGATATGACAGTGATTTTAATACTTACAAATCTACTTCAAACTATTTGGTTAATTTATGCAAAGGGAGTTATGTCATACAACTATTTATATATTTTTAATTTAAAAATATGGATCATAGGCCGTTTTTAATTATTTTTTAAAAATTATATATATAATCAAACACCATACATGGATTTAAAAAGAGGAAATACTATTTGGTTTTTGAAGACAAAACTAAGACCTCATTTATTTTCATTGAGATTAAGACGTCTGAATCTAAATGCACATCTGAATAATTAAGATGTTGTCTCTAGATTTAAACATTGAATGATCAAGATCGTTTGTTTTCAATATCTGAATGTGTATATTTTATTTATTGTAAATAAATCAAATACAATTCAAATAAAAATAATTAAATATCATAAAAATATAAATTTAATAAAATAAATTTATTATTTGGT
>JACEIK010007939.1:0-68729 GCA_018107945.1 Datura stramonium
ACTTTAGTTTCTAGGGTCGAAAGTAGATGAGGACCCGCATGAATTTATTAAGGAGGTGCAGAATATCACCCAAATTATGGGGGTGACTGGAGAGGAGAGTATGGATTTAGCCTCCTATCAACTGAAGGGAGTTTCTTACATATGGTACCGCCAGTGGAAGGATGGGAGGGCAGTGGGAGTAGTTCTCATGAATTGGGATGAGTTCGTGACTTCCTTCTTAGACAGGTTCTTCCCTAGAGAGTTGAGAGAGGAGAAGGCGGCGGAATTTGTCTACTTGAATTTGTACCACAAGACTGTCCAAGAGTATGCCTTGGAGTTTACCTAGCTTTCCAAGTGTGCACCGGAGATGGTTGCGGATGGAGGTCATATTAGCGGGTTTGTTAATGGAGTATCGGGCTCGTTGGTCAAGGAGTGCGGGACCAACATGTTGAACAATGATCTAGACTTCTCACGATTGGTTATATCCTTGGCGGATAGGCGGATCGGATAAAGGAGAGCGAAGAGGCAAAGAGTGCGAAGATAGGGAGTTATGGATAGTTCCAATGAGGAGGTTAGATGGAGGACATCATCGGTAGTCTCGGCGAGAGGTCATCGGCCGCCATCATCGACGAGTGTTGCGTCTAGACTTAAGCATGATCGGCGGGGTGAGCATCGGTTTCTGAGTTAGGGAGCATGTTAGGAAGCGCTGACATTCCGGTTGCGCCGGAGTATGGTAGGAAGAGGCACAGGTTAGTACTTAGCGGGTTCGGTGTGGGCTTAGAACATTTACTCGGGGACTACCCTTGACTAGATAGGGCCATAGTAGGGGTCATGACCCGGCCACCGGTTCGGTAAGCTCTACCGGTATGCTCGGCTCGGCGGGTGCATCCGCTAGTGCTTGTGGTGGTCAATGTCGGAATAGATTTTGCTTGCCCTCTCATCTTGCAAGGAACATGAGGTCTCTCTAGATGTGGTCTTTGGTATGTTATGAGTATTCCATCTTGATATTTATGCCTTGTTAGATTCGAGGGATACCTTATCTTTTATGACTACTTATATTTCTATTAATTTACGAATTAGTCCCGAAATCTTATCGGAACCCTTTTCAATCTTTACTCCGGTGATGACTCGATTATAGCTAAAAGGTATACATAAATTCCCCTGTCTAGAAAGTCACCTTAAGCCCGATCTAGTATAGTTAGACATGACGATTTTGATGTTATATTCAATATGGATTGGTTACATGTATGTTATGCCTCAGTAAGTGCAAGACCCATACGTTAGAGTTCCAATTTTGAGTGAGCCGGTCCTAGAATGGAAGGGTAGTTCAACATTGCCTGTAGGTTGCTGTTTCCTATCTCAAGCCTAGGAAGATGATATCTAAAGGCTATGTGTACCATCTTGTTTGGGTTAAGGATATGATGTCCAAGACCCCAACTTTTCAATCGATTACATAGTGTGTGTGGGTATTCGGAGGTGTTTCTGATGATCTACCAAGAGTCCCTCAGGCGGGAGATTGACTTTAGTGGGCCTTCTCCTAATGCACAACCTATGTCACAAGTCCCCCTTATAGAATGGCTTTAAAGTCGGGCTAAAGGAGTTGAAAGATAATTTGAAAGATCTCCTGAATGGTATTTGATTAGGCCTACTAAATCCTTGTAGGTGCACTAGTTCTCTTTCTTTCAAAGAAGGATGGTTCCCTTAGAATGTGCATTGATTATTGACATTTGAACAAGGTCACAATGAAGAACAAGTATCCCTCCCCATAATTGATAACTTTTTGACCAATTCACGGTGTTAAGTGCTTCTCAAATATAAATCTCGAGATCGCTATCATTAACTCGAGTTAGGAGGCGGCATTACGAATGTAGCCTTCAAGACTCGGTGTGGTCCTATGAGTTCATAATTATGTCTTTTGGTGACAGATGCTCCTGCTGATTTTATGGATTTGATGAAAAGGGTAGTCAAGCTGTATTGTATATGTTCGTGATTGTCTTCATATACGATATTCTCATATACTCTCAAAGAAAGGATAAGCATGCGACTCATTTAAGGATTATTCTATAGACTCTCAAGATTGCCAGCTGTTTGCTAAATTCAACAAGTGTGAGCTTTGGTTGAACTGGTAGCATATTTGGGACATGTGGTGTCAGCGAGGTTTCAGTTGACTCTCAAAGGTAGAGACGGTGAAGAATTTGGCTGGGCCGGTTTATTCCTTCGGATATCGGGAGCTTCTTGGGTTTAGTTGGCTACTACGGGAGGTTTGTTGAAGGATTTTCATCCATTGCGGCCTTTGACTAATTTGACCCCGGAAGAAGGTCAAATTTCGATGGTCAAATGCCGTCATAAGAGTTTTCGGGAGTTAAAGACTCGGCTCACATCAACCCAAGTATTGACTCTATCCGAGGGCACTGATGGTTTTATTGTGTATTGTGATGCCTTTAGGGTTGGTCTTGGTTGTGTGTTGATGCATCGTGATAAAGTCATTGTGTATGCCTTTATACAACTTAAGACTAATAAGAAGAATTATTCAACTCATGATCTTGAGTTGGCGGTGAGTGGTTTTTTGCCTTGAAGATTTGGAGTCACTATTTTTATGGGGTGCATATGGATATGTTCACGGACCACAATGGCCTTTAGTACGTGTTCACTTAAAGGACCTAAACTTGCAACCAAGGAGGTGGCTAGAGCTTCTCAAGGACTATGACATGAGTTTCACACCTCATTCGGGCAAGGAAATATAGTGGCGGATGCCATTAGTAGGCTTTAATTGGAATTGTATCACCGTGGTGAGGATGGAAGCAAAGAGTTGGTAAGGATGGCGTGCATCGACTTGCTTGTTGGGGTTCGCCTAGTTGACTCGCCGAGATGGTGGTGTCATTTTCGAGAATGGTTCAAAATCTTCATTGGTGACCGACGTCAAGGTTAGGCAAGATAAGGATCCTATCTTCGTTAAGTTAAAGGAAGTGGTCTAGACTTAGAAGGTGGAGGTTTTCTCCAAGGGGAAGATGATGTACTTCGATATTAAGATTCGTTTATGTGTTACGGGTGTTGATGACTTTAGAGGAAGCGGATGTTGCACGAGGCTCATGGCTCTTGGTATTTTATTCTCCAAAGGTGCCACCAAGATATACCATGATCTACGGGAGGTCTATTGGTGGAATGGCATGAAGGACATAGAGATTTTTGGCTAGAAGTACCAAATTATCAACAAGTGAATGTTTTGACATGAAGACCTAGAGGTATGCTATAATATAATGTCTCTACATGATGCAGGAAGAGGTCATGTCTTAGCAATGTCATAGGGTTGCCTAGTACTCGTCAATAGTATGACCCTATTTGGGTGGTTGTGGACGGGTTGACCAAAGTAGCTCATTCCTACGGAGTCAAGACTATGATTGGTGAGGACTATGCTAGATTGTACATCGGGAGTTAGTCCGATTGCATAGGTTTCCTATTATCCATATATAGAATTTAGGGTACTCAAAGATTTACCCTCTGATTGCAGATCATTCTGAAGGACTTAGTTACTGAGTCAAACTTAGCATGGCTTTTCACATGGAGACGGATGGTCGGTAGAGTAGACCATGAGACTCTTAATTACATGTTAAAAGCGTGTGTGATTGACTTCAAGGGTAGTTAGGATGATTATTTAC
Organism: Datura stramonium; assembly: GCA_018107945.1. Classification (NCBI taxonomy): domain Eukaryota; kingdom Viridiplantae; phylum Streptophyta; class Magnoliopsida; order Solanales; family Solanaceae; genus Datura; species Datura stramonium. The sequence goes on from JACEIK010007939.1 coordinate 3,636, forward strand.
CTCTTATTGAGTTTCTTACAATATGATTACCCTCTAGTATTTAGATAGCTCCATTTGAGGCTCTGTATAGGCGGAGGTTTAGATTGTCGGTTGGTTGGTTTAAAGTAGTTGAAGCTACATTAATAGGGCCAAATTTAGTTCATGAGGCCATGGAGAAAGTCCGACTTATTAGGGAAGGCGAAAACATATACGAGTCATCGAAATCTTATGCGAGTGTTAGACGGAGAGAGATTGAGTTTGAAGTTAATGATTAGGTGTTTTTGAAGGTGTCTCCCATGAAGGGAGTGATGAGGTTCGAAAAGAGGGAAGCAGTCTGATGATATTAGTACTATTAGATTAACGGGGTGAGTTGGCAAAGTTGCATATGCGTTGGAGCTACCTGCGATTGGGCTCGGTACATCCGAGTTTTCCATGTGTCTTTGCTGAAAAGTGCATTGGTGACTCGATTTTAGTTGTCACGGTGAGCATAGGAGTGAAAGATAGCCTTATCTATGAGGAGGTTGGTTGAGATCCTTGATTGTCGGGTTGGGAAGTTAAGAAACAAGGAGTAGCTTCAATGAAGGTTTTGTGGAGGAATAGACATTAGGGAGCTACGCGGGAGGCCCAGAAGAAGATATGATGGCTAGATACGCATCTTTTCCTTAGGCTCAGGTTTAAAACAGTGTAGTTCCACTTTAGTACTCTATTCGGTTTTAGTTCTAGTTCATACCTAAAGTTATTTTCATATTTTTAGCATGTATCTCTTATGGTTCTAAATTTAGTTTAATCATGAGTATATTTAGGAGTCAATCACTCGGAAATTCGATTTCATCTTTAAATGTTTAGTATGTGAGATTGTAGTTTTCCCCATTTTAGTATCTTAACCCCCATTGATCTGAATGTTTCCAAGGGAGATATTGTAATACCACTTTGAAATTCCCTAAGATGAGACCGAGGGTTGAAATAAAGAAATGAAACGGCACCGAGTCCACAGGCGGAGTCTTCGGACCCGTCAAAGAACCAAATGGGTCGTTGTGTAGTCTATTTCTGAGTTGTAGGTTTGGTGATCCTCAGGGTGACAACGGATCGGGTGATGGGAGCGTTTTATCACCCAACTTGATCGACTAGGATGCCCATTAAGCGCCCAATGAGGAAGAAGGTGTCATGTTGGTAGTGTTGACGATAGATCGTGGGATCGAGTCGTGGTGTCAGTGATGACTACTTTGGTTGGCCTTTAGGTGGAGAAGGATCCAGAGCAAGACCGTGTGCTTGATGGAAATGGGTCAGGAAGACCCATTACACTCCCTAATGTGTCGTCCGAGTCCCTCATTAGTGAAGTGATCTTACCATCTGCGAGAATTAAAGGGAGTTTTCATAAATCCTAATTTCCAAAGCCCTAAACAATGTCTTTAAGCCCTAAAGGAGTTTCTTAGGTATTTTAACCTATTCAATTCATTCAACTCTCATTCATGTAAAGTTTAGAAATTTCTTTTGAAGATCAAGCTTGAATTCTCTCAATTCTTCCCCAATTCTCTTAGGCTTTCATAGACAAGTTGAGATCAGTTTATCCGGAGTATGTAGGGATAGCAGACCAGTTTTATTTCACTTTCATGCCCAAATTTTTCTGGAGTTCATGAATTCAAGTTCTAATTCAAGTTTATGATCTTATAGGTTTTTAACCCTATTTTATGAAATCTTCGATGATATGTCTAAGGATCAATTCCCTTCATGTTAAGTATGTTTTAAGATGTATGAGTAGATTTTATACCTATTTTGGGTATGTATTCATGATTTAAAGTTTTGGAAAATTATGCCCAATTATAAATGTTTATGAAAAGTCAAGTTAATGATTCATGATTCAAGGTATAATGAGGTATCTAGCATGAAAGAATGTTCAAGATTTATCCATGTATGAATCTACGATTTTGACTTATGAAGTCTATTTTGAAGTAGGCATGATTTTGAATTTTGGGCACACCCACAAAGGTTAAGCATGCTTTCATGATTAAGCTCGGTTTATAAAATCATCTTACCATATGGTTTTGGAGTCTATTCCCACATTTTCAGCTTATGGTATGTTTGGAGCCAGGACTCCCAAATGTTCAGATTTCAGACCATCATGTAATTATGATTTTAGCTTCATTGAAAAATGATGTTGAGCACCTTGCATGTTTTGGAAGTAGTGTCTAGCACCAAGTAGGCCAAGGGTTCACGTAAACCTTAGTTCTAAAGTACGTGCCGGTGGGTTTATATATTTACATTGGGACCTCCCTTGTGAGCCACCTACCCAAGGGCCTTGACGATATCCATATCATGGTAATGTCCTTAGCCATGGAAAGGTTTTGGGCGGCTCTTCCACTTGAGTATAATAGTTGGGGCATCACATGGCTCTATTGTGATGGTGTCGGTTATATGATGAGTCTCCCATTTATTCCTCTATATTTTAGTTATTCATGTTGCATGACTTATGATATTATGTTTTAGAAATAAGTTTACCTAATGATCAATTTATAAGCTTTCACTTATGTTTTTATCTATGACAAGTCATATGATTCTATTTTTAGTTTTGGATCATTCTATTGGATATAATAATTGTTATGACTATACATGTTTTAGATTGATTTCGACATGCGGTTCTTACACTCATGATCTTATGATTGATGTTTGTATAGATGATTTCGGTTAACATTTACTCAATATGTTTTACTTACCTTGAACACTCGGTACATTCCAAGTGCGGCCTTTCAAAAATCTTGGCCAGCATACTCTATGATGTATTATTTCATGATACGGGTTCGAGACGATCCCACTTAGTTCTGCTTGATTAGTCGACTCCACGTAGTTTTAGTTTCCATTGTTGTTGGAGTCCTCATCTTTAGAGTTCATTCATTTATCATTTTATTGTTTTATGTTGATTTTAGATTTTAGCGAGCTAGTTAGGGATGTTGTCATCGACATCATATAGTTTAGAGGCTTATCAAACATTATGTAGTTGTTTCGGCTTTATCGAGTGTTGGCTCTATTTTATGATCATTATGTTATTCCTTCATTTATTCATGTTTCAATTATCAGTTTCAATTTGAGTATGCTGTCTTGGATTTATTATGTTTCATGCCATGGTCGATTTGGAGCCATTCATGATTTTAAGTCCGTGTCTGGTCAGGGATCCTGCTTCGGGTTGTGACAATGGTTTACTCGGACCCCGTACGACTAGCTAGCATTTCAAAGAATAATAGCACACCCGATAGATATAGCATCGAAACAAGAATTCCTACCTATTTGATTTTGCAATTCCAAGCTCATCACAACACCCACAAAAATCAAATTCCATATAGACATAAGAACATTCATTTATGGAAATGGGGTAACATTGGGTGAAAAGGAAAATATCATGTGGTATACAACATATACCATTAAGCAAAGGTAAAATGTGAAAAATGAAGAAGCATGCCAAATAAGAGTGAGTAGAGATGAAATTCAAAAAACTTGAAGCTTTTTATTCAAAATAGCTGACCTAAGCTTTCTTCTTCTTTTTTGTTTAGTAGATGAAATGGTGTTTGATGGTGAAGAAGTGAAAGAGTGGTGGTTTTTATTGGAGAGTGGGAGGTTAAGGGATTGATGGAATTGATGATGAGTTAATAGGGGATTGAGGGAATTAATAAAGGCGGTTGTCGTTGAAAATGGGAAAGTGGTCTAGAAAATGAGGGTTTTGGGAAGTGGGGAAGAAGTTTAAAATACATAGGGCGGATCTGGGTCGGGTTGGTATGGCCTTTAAAATTTAATTCATTTACGTAGCACACTGAACCTGTGGCTGGAGTGTGCATGCGAACCATAGTCTGACGCACGTGGACTTCAATTTCATCTAGTCACTACCTTGGGGTGTGACACACTTTGCATCTCATGGATTTATGTCGAGTGTATAGCATGTGGAACATTGATCCTTCCATTTTCATGGTTTTTCTAGGTGTACTACCTTTATCCTGTGCTACCACACACACGTGTCGGTTTGCACATATGTGTTTCCTGGGTGGGCTGCAGTGCGTCCTCATTTTGCGAGCAAACCGGCCAAACTGCGCTTAACACATTGCTCACTTAGTTTTGTACTGCCGGTTCGCGGAGTCTTACGCGGGTGCCTATGCTCTGTTTTCTTCACTTTGTTCACAATCCTAATCCTCTTATGCAAGAAAAACAATAACGATGTGATGTAAAAGTTAATTTAAAGACACTAGGGTTGCCTCCAAAAGAAGAGCTTGATTTATCATTGGCATAACGGTTTACTCCTCGCAATGGTATCACTCATCTAGGTTTTCCTCCACCTCAAGATTATTCTCTTGCTCTTAACTGCCCTCGTCCATCACAATCATCACTTTGCATTAATCGCGGTGGCTTCATAGGTTGGCCTACGTTGAATGTGTCGCACCTTAGGAAGCATATTGACACCTAATGCCACATTGCAGGTTTCATTTTGACTGGTGGGTATATGCACCTCTAGTGCCTACCACACGGCAACTCAAAATCAAGAAACAAGCTACTATATCTCGTAGTAAGCACAACCTTAGCCAGCGAAGGCCACCAAACACACAAGAAAACAACTAACCCAACAACATAACAATAAGGGGATCCTATGGGCGAGCAAGACTACCATGTTTCTAGTCATAACAAAGGAAAATAGGCGGTCATATCGAACTATATCCGGCCTAGGCTACTAATATCATCTAAAATAGGCACCACATGGACAACATGCAAAATATAACATACATGGGCCCTACACAACTAACGAAACCAACAGCGCGTAGTGTAAGCCTCTACAAAGTGGAATAATAGTTAGGATAGGGCCCTGACCTACTCAAGAACTGTACAACAAAAAGACCAAACACTTTCTAACTATCAACTACGGAAAACGGAGGCGTGAGGCTTGCTAATCCTAGATGATAGCCACAGAAGGTCTGAATCACGTCTGCACCTACAAGCAAGTATCTCCCAGCCCCATAGGCGGGCGTCGGTACAATATAATTACTTAATATGTAAGGTATTAATGAAATGACTAAATAGAGCGATAAAAGAGCTAGAAGTAATCAATAGGAAAATTAATAGTTATACCTTGATAGCTCACAACCAGAAGTATAGCTAAAATGTAAGTATACAAACAACAACCTTACTTTTATAAGCATGGAAGGTACAATCGGCCTGAGAATAACCTACACAGGCCCCCATAAATCTGGCAAGTACAATTCAATATATACCCCTAGTATGGTTAATATGATTCAATGGATAACTATAGACAACCTTACATGGCCTCTAGGAATACACTTATTCCCAGGCCCTTTGGACTTACGTAGTTGTGTTTGAGCTTTCAGGCTCCTGTGGCTGCACCACTGGGCTGAGCTCGGCGAGGTCGAGTGATGCCGTTATGGTATAAAAGAAGTCCATTTGTGGATGGAATGTAATATGGCCTTATACGTCTAAATATAGTGCATCAAACATCATATAGCTCCTTTGAGATCTATGGCCACTGTGGCGATGACACAACTAACCTTGAGGTTGGTCGATGAAGGCTATATTAGGAGGGGTTAATCCCAACCAAAATAGTAAACTTTAATCTCAAAACTATCTGTAGTATTTAATCACGATATATATCTTGACAACTTGCTTACAAAGACATAGGATGTATTACTATATGATAGGAATAACTTGCCGAAGAGCTTAGCCTTAACATACCTCAAATTACGATTTTCATTCATCCAAATAGTTCCAACCCAGTGTGGTAATTCACTTAATTGCAGCCTTTATGCTAAGAGAATAAGACTATTTCAATAGTAGAAATCGGATAATAACAATAACCTTCAATAATAATAATAACTACAACTCAACTTCATTTAATTCGGCCGAAAACTAACAAATTTCCGAGAGTTTAGATGGTAAAAATGCTTACCTATAACGTAGTAAGCAGGACTCAATTAGAGGAATTTATACAAACGTACACTCGCGGGGTTACGTACTGGTGAATTTTCAAGAAATAACTCTCAAACAGGAATGTTCCTCGTAGGCTTATAACTCATTACCCAAGATGAATTTGAGTTTGGATGGAGATTGTGGCATAATTTGATGAAAAATAGATAAAATTATCATTCGTACTGTTTGTTCTCTGGCGAGGAAATGTTTAAAATGATTTGATCATAGGTATTGAGCGGTGGTAGGGTGGTCGCGGTGCACGAGTCCATAGAGCTAGCCCACTAGCACGTCTGTTACGACTAGTGTGTGGTGGCAGCGCGCATGGTGCCTAGTCCACTTGGACTCCGGCCTCGACCTCACTGCCCAGCTCAATGCGTGCTTTCGTAAAGCTCGTCCAGAGCCTTTTTATACATGCATCGTACTCAAAAACTCTCAACATATGTACGCACATGCCGGTTAAACGATAGAAACTTACGAGGTGTAACATGCCTCCCGTTAGAAACATTTTAAGCATTGACACGTGGAAAGCGGGATGAAACAGTCTAGTCACGAGAAGGTAGTTCTAACTCATATACTACTAGAAGCCTATCTTGTGAAGGATCAGATATGTGCCAATAAAGGATTCCCTTCTTTGCCATATCTCATCATGCCTTTCATAGGAGACACCTTAAGAAATACCCAATCATCAACATTAAACTCAAGTCTCTATGCACTTTGCAAGATAAGACTTACGATGACTTCTGAAATTTGTTAGCAGTTCTCGATAAGTTTCACCTTTTCTTGATGTATCATATCAAGTTTGATCAAACTGATTCCCTACTTCAAACCATTCTATGAGGGACCACCATTATTTGCCCATATAAAGCCTTATAAGGTGTCATCGAATAGAGAAGAATGATAACTATTATTGTATGCAAATTCAATAAGAGGTAGATGATCATCCCAACTCCTTACAAATTCTAGCACACATGCCGTAGCATATCTCAAAGTTTGGGTCCAGATGGTACGCTCTTCTGGCCATCTGTCCAGGTGATGAAAAGTAGCCACTCAAGTTAACTGTGTCCCCAAACCCTTACAGAATGTTTGCCCGGAATCTAGCTATGAATTGTGCCTCTCTATCATAAACAATAGATGTTTAGGACACCATGCGGTTATACTATCTCCTTAACATACAACTCAACATAATCTTCGGTTGAAAATGTAGTCACGACTAGCAAGAAATGGGCCGATTTCACATCAACCTATAGACAATATAAGCTTAAATGGAGTTGAATTTATATCGTGTGGGGTAACCTGTCCTGAAGTCCATATTAATTGCTTCCCGTTACACATAGGTACAACTATCTCTAAGTCGGTACACCGGGTTTCGATGTTCATCTTTTACTGCTTGTAGTGGGACACTATCTACCAAACTTAGCACTACACCTTTATTTATTCCGGGACGCAATATATATCCTTTATATATCATGGTACATCTTTGTAGATACTAGGTGAAAAGAGTAACAGAATAAATGTACCTGCAATGTAATCTCTTGTGAAGCCTGCTATATCTGGAACATAGAGTTGACCTCTGAACCTGAAGACACCGTCTCCTATAAATTCAAAAGCCTATAGTTCACCCTACTGAATCTTGTCTTTGAGATTTACTAGATTACAATCCTCATATTATCACTCCTTTACCTTTACAACTAAGAATAATCTTGTTGTATTGAATCCTAGCCCATTATCCTCACGGATCCTGCTGGGCGCTAGATTGACTAAGCGTTGTAGTTCTCGAGCCATTTCTCCTATTACGGCCTCAAATATGCTAAGTACTCCCATAGATCTATAGCTACAGAGCATCGGCTACAATATTAGCCTTCACACAGGTGATATAGGATGTTCACATCGTATTCTGCTTTCAAGCAATTCTAGCAATGACAACGCCACAAATTCAATAACAGTGTAAAGATATACTAGAGGATTTTATGATCATTAAAGATATCCACATACACACCATACAAGTAATGCCTCCATATTTTTAAAGAATGAACCACTATAGCTAACTCTAAATTATGAGTGGGGTACTTCTTTTCGTGCTTCATAGCTACCTCTAAGCATAGGCAATCACCTTGCCATATTGCATCGAGCACGCCTGGCCCAACGCCGAAGCATTGCGTTTTGTGGCCCTCACGGACAGCCACCGGTAAGTAGTCTTTTTAGTGCAAAATGTCAATCTATTTTTCGGCTCACGGAAGCTCTTTTCACAAGCCTCGGTCCCGATTGGGATTTATTTTGCTTTCTGAGTCAACTTTTTCAGCTTGGTGCTTATAAAGTTTGAAAATCCTTCAATGAACCTTACCTTAATACTAGGATAATTCCGAGCATGAACCCACGGTTGGAGTCATGGGTCTAAGCCATGTCTTTATTATTTCGATTTTCTATGAGTCAACCTGGATACTAATAATGCTCAAACTCATACTCGACAAAGTATGGCAATTTTTGTCAATAAAGGACACAACTAAGCGGTTGGGGTCGAACCCCACGAGGCCAGGGTGAGATTATCTCCAAATTGGGGTTTTAAAGAAAACAAGATTAAAACAATATTATATTTGTGATTTAAATCAAGTTAACAAACAACTTGTGTAAGTGTTCCCCCATGAATTCATAACTACTTCGGGTATACACACATGATCAATCCCAATGCTTACTTGTAGAATTGATAACTAGGGTTCATCAAATGGCTGGTTTGTCCTATTTGATGACTATAAACAATCAGGTTAGGTCTCATGAGCGATTTCAAAACTAACCATTATCGATATGTTCCAAATTTAACTATCAAGCCCGACCACAACTCAAGTTAATACAATGATCATCAAGACCAAGGCTTTGTTGTAATTCTCTTCTCCTAATATCTACTTCTCTAGATTCAAGAAAGCAAAGAGAGGTCGGGAAGATCCTAAGATTTGTACACCGTTAAGAAACATTTAAAGATGAAGAATACAAGCGTTGCCATTTGATTTTGATCACTTTTGTACAGCCCTATTTCGTTAATCTACCATGGTCCCACAACTAGTTGTGAGGTTTTAACCTCTCATGGTTGTAAGATTACAATTTAAATTCATAAACAAACACATAATTAAATACTTACAACAACGATTAGAAGATAAACGGGCGAGACTATCAAGAGACAATCTCAAGAACAATATAGGAAATCAAAAGATTTTATCCCAAGAATTGCTCCTCAAAACTTTATAAAAATTCTAAAAATTATTCTTCACATACTAATTTGATTCTATCCTCAACTAACTAAAATAAAACATAGAAGCTATTTATCACGGACATTTAGAAACCTTTTCTCGCTAACGGGGAATTTTCCATATCTTGTTAGAAGCGTATCCACAGACTAGACGTACAACCCTTAGAGGATTGTACGGGCCATTACCTAACTTCTAATAAGTCCTTGTTTATTGCGGAGTTTGGCTATGTTGGCGGAGTTGGTATGACTACCTCCATCCTATGAGTTGTACAATGCTTCCCATGGTTTGTCTGAGAGCTTTGACATCTTTTGAAATTCTCACAGTGTTGTGGTGCGACTCATACCTTCTTCCTATGACTGCGTACTATCTGTATTATACGTGTTTTTCCATGTATTGAATAATCTTCGAAGTTCACCACACACGGCTCATACATGCAGTTCGTCACGTTGATGCTACTATTCATGAGTCTATCCATACCGGGTGGTTTTGTGCAATTTTCTCTTCCATGACTCCGGTTATGGCTTGTACCGTCTGCAGTACGGCTCGTGCGAGAATCATATGTTTCCTTCCTCTTACTTCATCCCTCGGCTTTCATCAAGGTTCTCAGTGCGGTTCGTGCAATCAAGGTACGACACAAATGTTGAGACTTCTTACTTTGGTTGATTTTCTATATTTTTAAAGGCTTCTTTTGCACATTTATGCTCCAACACTTATTTTCCATACGAAAGCAAAGGAATAGTACCTCATATCCATATAAAAATACCTAAGTCAATGCTATTTTTCCCGGTTTAAGCATTGAAAGTGCTCTAGACTCACATCATATCCATACCCTCAACTTAAGACTTTTGCATGTCCTTAGGCAAGAAATAAACACTAAACATGTGCTTAACTAGAAAATAAACTATACTACATACCAAAATAAAAAAAATTTGCACTATTAACTCAAAAGATTTTGACTCTTTTCCCATGAACCAAATCGAGCGCATGCATTACAAGAAACCACAAAACATGATAAACATGGATCAAGATATGTCATCTAGCTATTAACTGATAGTCAAGTCATCATCATCAATGCTCTTTATACGGACCCTTTGGTAAGGGTTAAATACAAACCATGTGCCCTTACAACAAATTGAAGTCCCTCACTCACAAATATAGTAAAATATATAACATGGGATTGAAAAATCAAGACTCTCACTCTCACAAAGAAGTTTCAAATATTGCATATTGGATACCATTGGCTTGCCCTTATTTTCTCTACTTCGATTTGTCATATGGTTAGGCTAGGATCACTATATAACTTTCTTTGGCATAATGTAGGACTTTAAGTGGGTATGGTAGATATGAGGACTTTAAGTGTTTGGGTATGGTAGATATGAGATCTTTTAAGTGACTAAACCCTTCCTTGGTACTACATACATGTGGCTCCATTTTTTATTTTTCACCCTTTTGCTTGTTTGACCTTTTTCTTCCCTTTTCATTCTTTATGAACTTGTATGAGTGTGGTGTGTTTCTTCTAAGCTTTCATGCATCATTCATTTTTGGAATTTTTCTTTTCATTTTTCTTTTCTTTTTATTTTTCTTTTCTTTTTGTCACCACACCTCAATTTTTCACCTTTTTTCTCTCCCTTTTCACTTCCACTATTTATGCACCCTTACTCTAGCTACCCCCAACTTAGGCATTTTATCTATTTTGAGGTTCGCAATTTCCAAGGAGGGACCATGGCCAAAACAAATTCATTATGAAAATGGGTATGGTTAATTAGTTAGTAAAAAATGATCTATTTAAGGATAAAAGGAAGTTTGGATACAAGGAATCTTATGTTTTAGTGAGATATTCAAACTAAAATGACCAAACAAAACAACTGTGCTTTCTAACCAAACATCTCAAACTTTGTACGAAACTTTCAACCCGACCGGACTGATCATCCCACATGACGTGAATAGATAATGAAACACTTACTCACTCAGCGATATAACACGTTACCGTGGAACGACTATGACAACAAGACCATATATATTATTCAAACCAAACATAAAAAGATCCACATAAATCATGCATAGAGTACACAATTGTCAATCATTAAAAATTTTTGAATGGATGATTTTCAAACTCTCCAAAAACTAAAGTACATTTATGGTGGTGTCCAAGGCAACATTGACAAATATTGAAAGAACAAAATCTAAACAATTCTCTGTTAAATAACATAAGAGTAGAAATGGTAAGGAAAAATACTGGACAGATCAAAATCCAAAAAACCAGTACCTGCTAAAAGCGTGCTTAGTAGCGAGCTCATAAATAAGCAGAGGAAGGGAGCATACCAGCCAATGGACTTCACCAGCTCATGGTTTTCCACATGAGCACGATTATTATCTTGGAGCAGATATAACTTTTAGCGTTCGCAAGAAATCATCAAGAACTGCGCTTTCAATTCTCTTTATTTCTCAAACTATCTCAGAATATAACTTTATTCTTTTGCCAGTTCCTTTGAACCTTTTCCATCTTCTTTCAAGTTCCATTGCATATGAATTTTGACTACCACTCTTTGGTCTATCCATCTATATTTCAACTTTCGGGTGCAGCGGGCCTTGAGTTGTTGGCTGGGGTGATCTCAGGTGTTAGTCTCCCATTTTCAATCTTCTAGTCATGATAAGTCTTCATTCTTTCTTTATAAATGGCCGCACTCTCATAAGCACTATGTAGGAATTCTTCCAACTCATTGAGATGGTCAAGTCTCAACTTGGCTACTTCATTCCAGTTTAAATTTAGCTTTTTCAAAGCCCATAGTGCCTTATGCTCTAATTCGATTGGCCAGATGACATGACTTGCCATATACTTGCTGATATGGAGATGAACTAATGAGGGTCATATAAAGTGTTGGATAGGCCCACGGCCCAGCATCATCGAGCTTCCTAGACCAATGTCCAGTGCGTTCATTGTTTTGTGAAGATGTTCTTTATCTCACTATTTGAAACTTCTACTGCCCACTTGGTAGAGGATGGAAAAGTGTTTCCACCTTATGCTTGACGCCATATTCTCCAACAGGGTTCTATATGGCGGGTTACCAAAGTGTGATCCACCATCAGCGATGATTTCTCTGGGTGTGCCAAATCTAGCGAATATGTGCTTCTGCCCAGAAATATTTGACATTTTGCCTTCATTGTTAAGTAGTTCAATAGCTTCCTCCCATTTGGGACATAATCCACTGCCACCAAGATGTATTTTATTCCATATGAGCTAACAAATGGGCCCATGAAATCTATACCCCATACATCAAATAACTCAACTTCCAAAATAGGAGACAATGGTAACTCATGCTTATGGGTAATCTTCTTTCTTGCCTTTGACATTAATCACATGCCTTGGCGTAATCATAGGCATCTTGGTGAATAGAGGGCTAGTAATACCCGCATTTCAGGATTTTATATGTAGTTCGAATACCACTATGATGAACCCCAGCTGAGGATAAATGAAGGCCTCGAGCAGCTCAACATTTCTACCTCAGCACACACACCTTCGGGCAGTCCCATCAGCACAAATGCAAAATAAATATGGTTTATCTGATGGTATCTTCAAGCATCAAATAAGAATTTCTTCTTCTTACGGGAGTCAAGTCACATTGGATCATATTGCTAACCAAATAATTTCCAAAGTTAGTGAAATAAGGAATTAAGTCTTGAGATGCGTAGTACACTGCTCCTCTGGGGAAAACATCATCAATATCAATCTCCTCTCTTTCCCTAGCCTCGATTCTATTGCAGACAAGAGATCCAACTACTTTATTTGATTCCTTTATGATCTTTTGACGCAAGCACGAATTCTTGAAGCAACAACACCCACCTAATAACTGGGTTTATCATCCTTTTAGACATCGGTAACTTTCAGCGGCATGGTTTGTATGGATGACCACCTTAGTTCCAAGCAAGTATGCTTGAAATTGCTTCGAATGCAAAGACCCACTGCTACCGGCTCTGATGCGGGACTATGTAGTTCTTTTGGGCTATGTTGAGTGTTTTACTAGCCCTAATAGATAGGATGGAAAATCTTTTCTCTCCATTGGCCCAAGACAACACCAAGAAGTAACCCCACTTGGCATCACGATTACTTCAAACGGAAGAGACCAGTAAGACTATAAAAATAGGAGACGATGGTGAATTTCTCTTTCAAGCATTCAAATCCTTTAGACATGCCTCATGAAATACAGAACTTTACCTCCTTCTCAAGTAATTTGCATAATGCTGGCCAATCTTTGAAAAGTCCTTAATGAACCACCTATGAGATCTTGCGTACCCTAAAAAGCTTTTGACCCATTTTATGGAAATAAGTGGTAGCAAACCTGCATAACTTCAATTTTTGCCTTGTCCACCTCAAACCCTTTTCTGAGGTTTTGTGACCTAGCACTATTCCTTCCCTTGACTATAAAATGACATTTCCCCCAATTTAGAATGGGATTAGATTCTTCACATCTGTTTAACACTTTGCCCGAGTGTTTGAGGGCAAGACCGAATGAGTCACCCACAGCGAGAGAGTCGTCCATTACCTCGATGGTTTCCTTCACTATATCTGAGAATATCAACATCATGCTGCTTATTTGGAATGTGTGCGTGCCTTTCTATTCTAAATGGAATTCTTACAACGAAAGTAAATGTTCATACGAGACGGAGTTATGGTAGTCTTTCACGATCTTTCGGGCTATAGTGATTTGATTATGCAGTAGCCATTGAGAAAATAGTACAAGCCCTACTTGCCAATCTGTCAAGAATGCGATCCATGAATGGCACGATAGAAAGGGGTCCTTCTAGGTCGGTGGTTGAGCTTCCTTTAATCCATGCATACACACCATCCTGTATTGGTTTTGTCGGTATTAGCTCATTCTTCTCATTGGGTACCATTATGATCCCACCTTTTTTGGCACACTATCTTAGGAATTACCCACTTGCTATCCAATGGGGTAGACTACACTAACATCTAGCTACTTGATAATCTCCTTTTCACTACTTCTTACATTGATGGGTTAAGGCATCGTTGATGCTTTATACTTGGTGTGCAATTTGGATCGAGCTGTATCTTGTGAGTACATATGCGGAGGGGTCCAGGTGATATGTTTATGTTCAAGAATTGCCTTTTGTGCCTTTGTGATGTGACCAAAACTTCTACTTTCGGTCAGTCAATTATGTTGCAATAATCATGGCAAAGTGTTGTCTTCACCCAGAATGCATATTTGAGATGGGGAGGCGGTACCTTCAATTGAGGTGGTGGTACCTCTGCGTGGATTCTTGCGGCGTTGAGCGGTTCTTCAAATCCAAGTTCTACATTCTTTGATGCAGAGTTATATGACCCCATTCCATCCAGGGCATTTTACCAACTCGGTGTACCTCGGTACCCGTCTCCTTCATAGTTCATCAAGGCAGTTGCTAGTGTCTCAATATTCATTATCTCTCTTCCACGGGTGTTACTTGACATCTTTGTTCCATATGGGTGTTTGCAAAGGACGCTCCCTTGGTGTTGGCTTGAATGAATCACTAATGGAAAACAAATAAAAAGCATAAGCTTGAGGAAATAACAACTTCCTGAAGTAAAAAAAGCAATTAATCAAATCTTAGTTGTAGTCCTACTATATGGCGCCACTTTTTGATAACGCTCAAACTCACACTTCTACGACAAAGTATGAAGTATTCGTTGTAAAATAAAGAACCTAGCTAAGAGGTTGGGGTCGAAACCACGAGGGAATAGGGTAAGATCTAGACTAAGGTCGGTAATTTAACTTGTTGGTGAGTTATCCAACCTGCCAAATTGGGTTTATTAAAGAAAACAATATTAAAACAAGATTATGTTTGTGATTTAAATCATGATTCACAAACAACAGAATATATAAGTGTTCCCCATGGATTCATAACTACTTTGGGTATACACACATGATCGATCCAAATGCTTACTTGTATAACCAATAACTAGGGTTCATCCAAATAACTAGTTTCCCTATTGGATTACTATACTAAATCACCGGTCGAGGTCTCATGAGCGATTTCAAACTAACCATTATCAATATGTTTCAAATTTAACTATCCTATGACCACAACTCAAGTTAATACAATGATAATCAAGACCAAGGCTTTGTTGTAATTCTCCTTTTCTAATCTCTACTTCTTTAGGTTCAAGCAAGTAAAGTCGGGCAAGTCGTAATGTTGTACACCGTTATGAAACATTTAAAGATGAAGTGAATACAATAGGGCATTTATCATTGCTTTTGAATCCCATTTATGCAACCCTAATCCACTATGGTTCCTACAACTCTAGTTGTGAGCATTTTAGCCTCTCATGATTGTAAGATTACGGTTGAATTCATAAACAAACACATAGTTGAATACTACAACAAAAGATTAGAAGAAAACCGGAGTTGCAAAGAATAATCTCAAGAACAATGTAGAAAATCAAGAATTTTATCCCAAGAATTGCTCCTCAAAAAACTTATAAAATTGAAAAATTATTCTCTACACGACTACTAATTCGATTATCCTCCTCTAACTAAAATAAAACATAAAAGCTATTTATATAGACATTAGAAACCTTTTCCTAAGATAAGAGTTTTCAATATAGTCTTTATTGTGTCACATTTGGACCTCTGACGTGGAAGGATTGTCACAGTACATGCACACTTCTCGTAAGTCCTTGGTTCTTTTGCAAATTTGGCTATGTTGGCGGGATGGTATGAATCGTACCTACATCCTACTGGTTTTACAATGCTTTTGTGGTTTGGCCTTCTTGAGAACTCGACATTTCCAAATTCTCCATGAGTGTTGTGGTACAACTAGTACCTTATTCTTACGAATCATAGTATACGCAGTGTCGAAGTTTATCCATATATTGAAGAATCTTGAAGTTCACCACGCTTCAAGGTACGGTTCGTACATTGATACCATGATTAAATGAGTCCATCCATACTAGAATTCTTTGCCTTTGTGCAATTTTCTCTTCCACGACTCTGATTGGCTCATGCCATCACAGTACATTCGTTAAAATTCGTATGTTGCTACTCTCTTACTTGACCTTCGACTTTAAATCCATGACTCTGAAATTATGACTCGTATTGAGAGACTTGTACTTTGGTTGATCTTCTGCATTTTAAGGCTTCTTTTGCACATTTATGCTCCAACACTTATTTTCCCTGAAAGCAAAGTAAAAGTGCCTCATATCCATATAAACACACCCAAGTCCATTCTATTTTGTCGGTTTTAAGCATCAGGTGCTATAAACTCATAACACATTAATGCTTTGCATACATACAAATGACCCAAGAAAGCTACATAATATAATCAAAACTCACATTTCGAGAACTTGCATATGTTTGGAGATCTTTGAGGATCTGGAGTACCATTCCTGAGATAAGTCTTTGTGCTGCATACGGCGGGAATATACAAAAATGTCATCGATAAACACTATCACAAACAGAGATCTAAACAAAACCAGAATATATTGTTCATTAGATCCATAAACAGTCGAGCGTTCGTCAATCCATAGGACATGACCAAGAATTCAAAATGACCAAACTTGGTCTGAAGAACGTCTTCAGAAATATCTTCCTCTCCCGGACTAGTACTTGATGATACCCTATACCCAAATGCGATCTTGGAGAAATATTTTCCCCACAGGCGATAAAAAAATCATCTATCCTTGTAGAGGATATTTATTTTTAATAATGACTTTATTCAGTGCGGATAATCTATACACATTCGTAGGGAGATAAGTTTCTTTCTTTCAAAACGAGTGGCGCACTTACGATGAAACACTAGATCTAATAAAGCCCTTATCTAGCAAATCTTTCAAGCTGTTCTTTCAATTCCTTATTTCCTTGAGGAGCCATTCGGTACAAAGAGATATATAGGTTGCGTGCCTAGTGGCGAGGTTGATATAGAAATCAATCTCACGCTTTGGGGAATACAAGGGAAGCTTATTTTTATACCTAAAAGCCCAGACCAGGTTGGGAGTTGAAACGGAGAAAATAGGATTTTACTAGGTCACAAAGCGAGTCATCCGTGACCGTCGGGTTGACCACGAGTTGTTAGGTGACTCATGGTAAGGAATGTTAACTTTCACAGGAATTTTTATTTAGGGTGACAACGGGTTTTGACCAAGAGTCATGGTTAGCCACATGAGTCGTTAGGACACTAGTGAAGGGCAATTGAAAGGTGAAGGTTGAGTTGGCAGTGTACCCTACGATTGGATACCACGAGTCATGGTCGGAAACCACAATTCGTTAGGTGAGTCATGGTCAATATTTGCTGAATGAATTGAAGAGTTGGCGAGTGGAGGTAGCAGTGGTGACCACGGTCATGGTCACCAAATGATCCATTAGGTCCTTTGGTGACCCTTTAAGGAAGTGGCGAGTGGACTTCACGACCGGCGACGACTGTTCCCACCCAAGTAACGACTCATCTTGTCCCTCGTGGGAATTTGGAAGTCGATTATTTTCTATGATTTAGTAAGGGCTTATCCGTAATTCCTATGATCTGAGGCCTATACAATGTCGTTTTAAGCTTTGAATGATGAGTTTTAAGAGGGGGTAAGTTCATTCTATTATATTCCTGTTCATGCATGCAGAGTAAGGGGTCTAGAGAGGTGATCAGCTCAATTTCCTTCAAGTATTTCTTCAATTCTTCATTGGTGTCATGGCCAGGAATGTAGACCCGGATCCTAACACGAGACAAGGAATCCCGAGAGACTACAAGTCGATCCATGGCATCAACATTCATCTAACTTCATATAATCAAATAGAATACTTAACATATCAACATATCGGAAGCATTAACATGACATAACATAGCATAGCATGATAATCAATACGGACTAAATACATAACGTAGTACCACATACCATCTTAAAACCTCTATATAAGTAGCAGATAGGTTGATGGGAAAACATTCCCAAATAACTTGGAGCAAGCTGAAACTAAAAAAACATCAATGTATGAATCAAATGGTCCTCGAGATATTAGGACTCACCAATAAGATGGATGCGAGAATCCACAACAAGCTAAGAATGATGTGGATCGAATCGGAGCTGTATCAAAAAACGATACAACATAGAGTATGCGGTCGAGTATGTGGAATGTCTGAGAGTATGCAAGGTAAGTAAAATGGATATTTGAAATACATAAAAACTCATAAATTATCATAAGAGAAGGATATCATGCTCATATCATAAATATCATAGGGTAAATAAGGCTCAAGGTTTTCAAATCGTTCTTAAACCATTCATTATTATAATAATAAGAGAAACTTTATCAAATCATCACTTAGAGCCAATCAACATAAACATAAAAATGCATAAAACATGCCGGAACAATGGGAGGACTCGTCATAGCAGAACACCATCATGGTAGAGCCCTACATGATGCCCCAACTATCTCACTTATGTGGGCGGGGAGTCTCCCTGACTCGTTAGGCGAGGGATGTGAACATGTGATATCACAAAGGGGATCATTGTCATTGTAACGTATCATTATAAACCCCGGTGGCAGTGGTTATGAGACATAGGTGTAGTCCCAGCTGAATGTTGGGCTTTTTCAGTTTATACACGGCTCCCAAAAATACTCACATTAGGATCATGTATAAATCAATAACATCATTCATTAAGATTTATGGCCAAATAAAAATTTTTCATTCATTGATCATTAAAAACATGATTATCAAGAATCAAAGACCCTTTGTCGCGCCAACATCATAAATCGATAAATCATGAGATCCGTTTCATAAATCATAAATCATTCTTCAACATGTGGGCATTGCCCAATACTTTATCATGTTTTACAATACTCAATTCATTAGAAAGCATGCTTATAAACATGGGTAACTTGAAAAACATGTTGTTCATCATCATCAATTCATAATACTTGAACATTCATCATAAACTTTGACTTTCATGAACTTTTCATAAATGGGCAATTTGATTTATAAAACCAAGGTTTGATGATTTTTAATTTAAAACAACATAAAGACTATAATTTGTAATTCCATAATAGTAACTCAATTAGATCAAATCCATGTAGGAAATAGAATTTTCAGGCATTGGGTAAAACCCCAAGATTTTTGATAGGAATTTTCATAAATTGAGGAGATTGGGAATGGGTGTGAAAGGTTTCACCCATTCTCCAACCTAAATACACAGGGAAATATAAATTCTCATCACTCCTTGAAAGCCCGATGAAAGCTGATGAAGAAAAACCTTGAAGACAAGCGATCACGCACCTTCATAATTTTCTAACTTTGCATGCATGAGAATAAATAGGATAGAAGAGGCAACCTATCTTAATACATTCAGAAAATAACCCAAAACAACATAGTTTAGGACCTTATAGCATAGGAATGATGAAAATGCCCTTAATGAAAAATCACGAAAAATACGAATGGGCGAACTAATGGGCGGACCGCGGTCGTGGAGGATACCACGAGTCCTTGGCACTGCCTTTGCAAAAATCACGATCTCGAGATTCAACCTCCTATCAAATAACGGGTCATCGTTTCATCGGGTGCTCACTCCCGCCAGTTCCTGCACTACTCCTTCCAATGAAAGCTTCACAGGCTCGTTACATCACTCAATGAGTCGTGGTTTGCCTTCCATTAGGTCTCTTTGGAATATAGTTATCCCCATATAATAGTGGTGACCAAGACCTGTGCTTCTTATAGCAGAGTCGTGGGATGACCCATGTCACCAGCAGGTATAGTTGGCACAGTGCCCTACTAGGACTGTTGCTAGACTCTTGGGCCTAAGCACTTCTTGTGCAAGTTTGCTCTAACTCTAATTCACGGAATCAACGGGCTATATAAGTAAATACATCCCCCGTAGGCTAGGCTATAGCCCACACAACCTGTAACAGGTAGCTTGAGAATCGTATCAATATAAGGGAACCTGTGCGGGTCGACAGGCCACCATGCTTTGTCTAATTTAACCACAGATCAAGTAAGCAGGAGCTAAACTGTTACGTGGCCAGAGCAGAGTCATACTACAATGAATAAGGCCCTTGGCCGTCATAAACAAGCTAAACATATGCACGGCCTCACCGGCGGCTGGCTAACCACGGGGAAATATACAATGCGCAAGCCCTCTAAGAATGCGATAAGATGGTCGGACAGGGCCCAAGCCTACCCATACTATACAACATAAGGAAAATAGAATAGACCTCTTAATATCAAGCTCCATATGACGGAGCGTGTCTCTGTTGTTTTGGGATCACGAGGGGTCGGCTCCTCGTTTATAAGTACTGCGGGAAAGTAGTGCGAGGCGCCCCCAAACGGGCGTCGGTAACCTTTGATGCCAAAGTATCTAAAGCAAAGCCAAGCATAACTTAATATAATCAACAATACTAGTAATTTTGAATAGAAGAAAGTATACGAAAGCTATGCAGGATGGCGGGATGAAATAAGATTATATGTCTTTTGAAGGTAAGGTAGAAGCATACCTATCGACGTGGCGACACAAGCGTCTATCGGCTAATAAATAACATGTATATACATATATAACATACAAGGACCTATACCGGCCCATGCGTAGGAAGGTACCAGCAACTTACGGTCTCATATACCCAGCACCCAGGTCAAAACCATCAAAAGTAAATTCACTCCACTTGCCTAATAACTACAAGCACCTCTTGCAATTCCACAGATTGCGGCTCGGACTATGACCTCGATATATATAGCGTCTACGAGTGGGAGGACTCATATCTTGTCTCTGTACTGCGCCTCTGTACTTTGTATCGTATCTGTATCTATAATGCTATGTTGATCGGCCTCATATGGGAATGCTCCATCCCATCTTCGTCCTCTAGCGGACGGCATACCACTCTTTGGAGTGGCGTATTCCCACCCTGTTGGGTGATTAAACCACGATTACTAACCCGAGGGTGGCGGGGACGCTCAAAGGGTGCCCTCATAGCACAAACAAGTCTCAAACAAACAGCCAATCACGTCATAATAAGCATGTTCAATTTGAAAATAGTATCCATGTTTTGATATACGATTTTGATTCTCTTTTACGCATTAAGCGGTTCTCATGCGGGCTATCTTTGTATACGAGAATATTATCCGAGCATGCGATATTGCTCTACTAACTTTTTAGATATAACATAATATTATAAAACATTCTTGATGGATTCATATTGGACTCAATTCTCGGCTTCTAGGTTCTTTCTTCTATACTTTACTCTGTTTACTATCTTTTGGGATTACTATCTTGAAAAACTAGCTTTACATACCTTCGTTTGAGTTCCCAGACTACTTGAGCATTAGCTCGGTCGATCTTCTGCTATTTCTCCCATTTTGCATTCATATATATATCAATTAGAACTAAATACAATAATATTAGAAAGAAAATATCACTTTAATATATATATAGGCCAAACTTTGGCTTATCGAAAAGCAGGTTGAAAACTTCTCGCTATTTCTTGAATGTCGAGAAGGGAGAAATATTCATTAGGAGCTAGAGTATATTGACACTAATTTGGAGCAATTCTACTTTCCTTAGCTCGGTATACGACAATTCTCCGGCCGAATTTCACAAAACTAAACCCCGTAGGATTGCTCTTGCAGCTTTGCGCTTGATTATCTAGGATTAATTAGAGTTTGGGCCATATTTGGCGGTGTAATCGGATGAAAATGGATAAGGGTTGTTAGTTCCTCCCTCTCTCTGGTTGCTCTCTACATGTAAGTTGTTGGAAATTTTATGAAAATGATCAACTAAAGATGAAGTGGGGTTTCTCTCAGTGGGGGCTGGACGGGGCCTTGCGTGGCCTGGCAGCAATCGCGGAGGCCCTCCTCCGTGACACGGCGCCGTCACGGAGGGTTACGCAGAAGCTCCTCCGCGATGGTTTTGGCGTGTCACTTATCGGTCTTTTCAGGGCTTTTCCTAGCATGTATGGCATCAAAACTCTTAACCAATATGTGAATAGGCCATCTACATGTTAAATTTCTGGGGTGTAACATCCTCCCCATTAGAACATTCGTCCTCGAAGTAAACTTTTAACGCAAGACCTCAACACTCGACTTATTCTTAGAAAAATTTTGGTAGAGTTTCCTTGTAATATAGACTATCTCAAAAACCTGTAATGCGAAAAGTCCAATACGGGTGCTCCACACGATACTATAGCATACATCACGTAAAGACTAGAGTCGACTATCTCATTTATACATGTAATATAAAGCGTTTCATATGATAAAAATACTAACATACCTCTTGGATGACTAGGCTTGGAATAAGTGAGGATATACAGACTTTCATGTCTTCCTTTGCTTCCCACGACATCTCCTCTACGGTTTGTATTTATGCCACGGTATCTTGAGAAACAATATCTTTGGTTCTCAGCTTTGCGAATCTTGCTTTTGTCTAGTATGGCTACTAGAATCCTTCATAAGCCTAACTCTTAGTAACATGGACATCACAGGCTGTAACAACTGCGGAGGGTCTCCTATATACTTCCTCGGCACTTAGATACGTTGAACACTAGATGGGCAGGCTCTAATTAGGAGGTAAGTTCAGCTCGTATGCTACTTGGCTTATTCTTGACAAATGCGTCGGCCCGACAAATCTCGAGCGAGTTTACCTTTATTGCAATTTGTCACCCCTTTCATTGGAGATACTTCGAAAATGCCCCGATTATTCACATTAAATTCAGTCTGCGCCGCACATCGAATACGATTTAAGGCGGCTCTGTCGTCGATGGCGTTCTCTAAGTAAGCTTTACCTTCTCATCGGCCGATGCAGATAATATGGCCCAATCAACGGCGGCTCTCCTACTTCAAACCGACCAATGGCGACTATATTTTCGCCCATACAATGCCTCAGGCGCCCGTGGATAGTGAGTGATAAGTGTTTATTTTTATAAGCAAACTCAATCGGTAAATGTGAGTCTGACTACCTCTAAAGTCAAGCACACACGCAGCGCATATGCGACGTCGAATAGTGCGTTCGCTTGTCCATCCGTCGAGGGTGAATGCGAAGTAACTCAGAATTGATGCGTTCCCAGGACCTCCTCTAAAGCAGTGCCAAAATCTAGCTGTAAATTGTGCTCCTCTGTCGAGAGATAATAGATATTGGAGTTACCGTGTAATCTAACTATTTCTATAATATACAATTCGGCATACTCTTCGGCCGAGAAGGTACTCCTTTGGGGGAAGGAAATGGGATTTAGTCGGTTTGTCTACAATTACCCAAATGGAATCATGTCCTATGCAGTCACGGGGAATGATCACTTCAAAGTCCATGTTCTTGCTCCCTTCCAAGAGGCACAACGCTATGTCACAGTCCAGCCCTCCTGGTTTTTGGTGTTCGCTTTTACTTCTTTGTGATTAGGACAACTGGGCTACAAATTACGCTATTTCCCTCTTCATACCTGGCCACCGTGTAGATTTCCTTGATATCGTGGTACATTTTCATCGCGCTGGGTGGATAGAATAAGCGAAGTAATCAATATACCTCACTCATAATCTGTGTGAAGCCCTGAAATATACGGAACACAAGGCGGCCTTTGCATCGCAACAACCGTCCTCGGTTACCTAGAAATGCAAGCGCTTTCCTTGGGAACTACGTCTTTAAGCTGAATCAGGTCGGGATCTTCATATTGTAGTTCCTTTAGCTCCACAACTAATGATGACACAACGGTGTTCGAATTACAGCTACCATTGTCCTCTATTTCAACTACCACTGACGGCTAAGTACAGCTTTAATTGATTATTTCTCACGGTCAACTCCATTGCTTTCGGTACGCCAAGTACGTAAGCGCATAGATTTATGGTTAAGGGCGTTTCTTTGCTACGTTTGGTGTCTGCACAGGTGATATAGAATGTTTACATCATAATCTTTCAATAATTCCAACCGGCCTAGTAAATTTATCTCTCTCTGGGTGAAGATATGCGCAGGCTCTTATGGTGGGTGAAAATATCACGTAGGCAAATTACAAGTAATGTCTCCATATCTTTAGAGTGGATCAAACTATGGCTAGTTCAAGGTCTTGGGTAAGATAATTCTTTTCGTGTTTCCTCGGTACATGCAGGAAGCATAAGAAATCACTATCGTGCTTCATCAACACACATCCCAACCCCAATACACCCAATGCGTCGCAATACACTCACGTAACCACAGCGCATGCAGTAATGCTAACCTTTGGGGTGGAGGTCAGCTTTGTCTTTTAATTCTGGAAACTCTGCTCACACGCCTCTATCCATTGAAACTTTGTTGCTTTTTGTACCGGTTTAGTCGAGGTGCTACAAAGGTGGAAAATCCATCACAAACCTTATAGTGCAGGCTAACCCCCGGAAGCTTAGGATTTACCTCGGTCGAGTAGTAATTCGGCCATGTTTTCCCTTTGCTTTTCAGTTAATGCATCTCATCTGTACTAACCCTCAGTTGACGCCATGATAAGAAGATTCACTAAATTAAGCAATTCACCTTTAGAAAATAAGCATGGTGTTAGTCATCTTGATTATCATACGAAACGATAGTATCTCTCTCTGGTGCATTCGACTATCCGCCTTCCGCGATACTGCATAATGCACTCCTATTGAGCATCTGTGTCACTTTTGCACATTTCTGACAGAATCTTGATAAGTGTCATGATCTCTAATAATGGTGAATAACGGGAATAAGCTGGGTTGAATGACACGAATATGGCAGTAGTCTAACAGATCTTTAGGCATACGTAGCTCATGCATAAGCTATGGAGTTGTGGACAACTAGCGTTTGTTATTCTAATTGGACAACTATAGAAGTGGGCTTAGTCGAACTTACCCTCGGGCCATCGGCTTTGGATGCTACAAAGAGGCCCTCTGGAATTTCCTTATGCCTTGTTCGTATCGACTCGGATCTATTACGCGTGCAGGGAAATTCTTGGTCTTATGAGCAATCCCATAAAATAGCCTTCTCTGAGACTCATGTATCGGAATATCTTACGAGAACAGGTGGGTACTAATGTCCAGTCGCGACTGCGAGTGTGGACCCTTTTCTTAGGGTACCCATGGGTTTTGTGGCGAGATGGTGGTGACTTGCGGGGGTGTTACGCATGATGACCGGCTAGGTTGACTAGGCGCTCTGGCTCACAAAGCTGGGAAAAACAATGTCACGACCATAACATGTTGAAGACTCCGGTGTTGCTAATCTGCAGGTACTTAGCGAGTGCTCGTTATTTATGGTTCGCTGTAATAATGTTCTTGGTCTTTAGGGATGCTTCTGCTAATACGGCGCCCAGTGAATCGTTGAGCAGTCTACTTTGCACCCTGATCATCTAACCACCTGATTGAGGCTACTAACTCTTAAGCAAGAGTCTAGATCGGAAACAAGCATATAAGTCCATTAACTCCAATAAAGTGAAAGCGAAGAGAGTTCTATGTGGCCTCATCGTGAATCACACTTAACTTGCCCTTTTTTGGCAAGGGGTCATAACGATACGACTGTATATACTTCTAGCAATAACCGGCATACGTGATTGTAACCCCTATTGGCGGCTACTCACAGCTATATACATTATGTACATATATATATATATCAACAACCGTACAATACATCATGATTTTTGTAGTAATACGTAATCTCGACATGCTTTGCTTGAATTTCATACGCACATGATATACGCTTCTGGTCCCAATGATATCTCAATCCTCGTATCATTTCATTGGATTTTCATCCCATTACGGAAGCAACAACATATGCACTTTAGTAATGGTATCTTTGTTTGAAATTAAAGCCACTCTTTCAACATGGGGTCAACATTCGAACCTTGTGGCCTTACTTGGAATTATATTGAGAGCCTGTTGTCTGCTTTTTGGGCCTATCTCGATAGGACTAGATTAGAGTCTGCGTGTCGGTAGTCTCTTAAGTTCTTCGTAGGTGGACGTACGCAACATTCTAAACCGCAATCTTCTTTGTCTCTTAGCGTCAGTCCGAGGCTTGGTCCTTTAATACTGTAATTATGTCCCCGGAGGTGATTCTAATTTCCCCTAAAATGCGGCATTCTGCTTCCTCCCCTTATCTTGCTTAAGGCTGAGCTGCGGGGTTCAAGATGCACCGCCTTAAATTGTCAAGGTTACTGGTCAAGTTCCAACTTATACTTCTTCTAGCTTGCGATCGGACCCATCGATTCACATGACCTCCTACCTTTCGGTATGTATTTGGAAATCATAACTATTATCTTGCGAGGTATATCTATTCCATGTTGTTAGTGTGTTATGGAGGACTTGGCCTTTTACGACTTGAACTTGACAATTACTGGAAGTCCATCACTAATGGGTCTCCTACGCCCCACTTTGAGTAAGCTAGTGGTCTTACTTGCTCATTTGACTTATTACGAGTGAAGTGCATTGCAGCTTACGTACTTAATCATAGGGACTCCTTACTCCTTCTAACACTTTCTAGGAGTAGCCAATCCATCTCATATGCCCACTTTGGGGCAGCATCACCTCAATCCTTATGCCCTTTGCTATCATGGGATCAAAACTAAGAGGTAGGAATAGACTTTTCTTCTTGCAGCAGAAAAATTAAGGCTGTACTGTTTATCTTGAAAATTGGAGGTGGGAATCTACATTTCCTCTCTTTCTACTATACGATAAATCAATGTGTAATATCATGGTGAATCTCTTTTTGTGGCTAATATGTAAAATCTGTAAATCAGCGTTATTTACCTTGCTATACTCATGACCTGTGGGATTATGGTATATCTTGGATAGTAAAAGATATCACATTGGGAGACCACATTTTGTCCTCTGTGTATGGTGTACTGCAACTTGTGGTGCCTCTCATGTTGCTATACGATCTTGCAGGATAGGATATCGTGATCGACTTGTATCTATATTCAAGAATGGTAAGTTTTAGGGACTCAACCCTATATTGTACCTCTCTATATACGAATGAGAAGAAAGAGTAACCATCCTATCATACCTTGCGGCCTCCTTGCCTATAATATGCTGGTTCACAGCATCCATGATTGCCACTCTGCCAAATGCGGCTTTGCAGGGCTCACGGGATTACAGCACGGCTCCCGATACAAAGTTTGTCTGCCGGTATGGCTGGCACACGGTGCCCCTACTGGGACAGGAAGCGCTAGACTCTCTGGGCCTAAGCCTTACGGTGCACAGCTGTAACTCTAATTCATGGAATCAACGGGCTATATATAAATTTGTAAATACGGCCCCGGCAAACTGAGCCTATAGCCACTGTACAACAACAACAACTAAGCAGAATCGTATCAATATAAAGAGAACCTATAGGGCGACAAGGCCACCATGCTGTCTTCTGAATCAAGGTGACGGGGCTAAGGCGCTACGTGACAGAAAGGTCACCATACCAACTTAATAAGGCCCGCCTTTGAGTCATAAAACAAGCTAAACATACGCACGGCCTCCCACATAGCGCACAACTAACCACGGGGAAATATATACAATGCAAGCCTCTAAGAATCCCGACAGATGGTCGGGACAAGGGCCTGACCTACCCATACTATCTGTGAAAAGAAAATAGAATAGACCTCTTTGAATATCAAGCTCCGGATGACGAAGGAGCGTGACTCTGCGTAATTTGGATCACGAAATTAAAACCTCATCTATAAGTACTGCTGACCGTGTCGGCTTAGTAGTCGATTACCATTTGGTGCGGAGTATGTAAAAACAATGAGCATGCTTGAATATAATCAACAATACTAGCCGAGTTAGGAATAACCGAAAGTATACGAGAAGCTCATGCGGGTAGTGGGATGAAATAGCCCATACGCAGTAGGTAGGCAGAAGCACCTATCGACGTGGTGACTTGGCACATGCAGCAGTAATAAATAACATGTATATACTTATATAACATGCAAGGACTGTACGGCCCATAAATAGGAAGAGTGCCAGCAACTTTTGATCTATATACTATAGGGTCAAAACCATCCAAAAGTAAATCCTCCCACTCGCCTTCTACTAACTACGAGCACCTCTTACCGATTCCCCTAGGTCTCAGTTTGGAATATGACCTGCGATATATATAAGCGTATGCGAGGTCAGGAGGACTCATAATGTATACTGTACTACATGCTCTGTCCTTTGTATACGTATACGCGCTGTGCTATCTTTGATCGGCCTTATATGCAGAATGCTCCATCCCATCTTCGTCATCTAGTGGTGACATGTCACTCTTTGGAGTGGCGTATCCCCACCCTCGGCGGGTGAGTGAGCCATAGTTACTAACCCGGGGCGGCGGGACGCTCAAGGGTGCCCTCATGCACAAACAAGGCTCAACAAACAATAATCACGTATAACAAGCATGTTCAATTTGAAAGAAATACTATCAATGTTTTGATATACGATTACGATTTTCTTTAACGCTAGTGATTTTCATACTAAGCTATACTCTATAAAGTATTATCGAGCATGCGTCATTGTCTACTAACTTTTATTACGAATATGACACATAATATTATAAAACACATTCTTCTTTGGTTATATTGGACTCAATTCTCGGCTTCTAGGTTCTTTCTTCTATACTTTACTCACCATTTCCTCTTTGGGATTGCTATCTTGCTTGAAGAACTACAACTGCATACCTTAGTTTGATTTCCCGACCTAGCGGCGTAGTTCGAGTTAGGTATTTTTGCTATTTCTCCCAAGCTGCATCCATATATATATATATATATATGAAATATATATCAATTAGAACTAAATACATAAATTACGAAAGAAAATATCACTTTTAATATATATATAACCCAAATTTGGCTTATCGAAAACTCGCTATTTCTCAAAAAGTCCGAGGAAAGGTAGAAATACTCACTTTAGGGCTAGGAGTATGTGACACTAATTTGGAGACAATTCTCTTACCTTAGCTCGGTAGCACTCAGTCATTGGCCAAATTCCATGACTAAACCAGTAAGATTGCTCTCTGAAGCACATTCTTGGTATACAAGTTAATTCGAGTTTGGGCGGCATTTGGCGGCGTAATCGAATGAAAAATGGATAGGTTGTTTGTTCCTCCACCTCCTCTCTAGTTTGCTCTACGTAAGTTCTTGGAAATTTTATGAAAATGATCAGCAAGATGAAGTGGGGGTTTATATAGTGGGGCTTGGATACGGCCTCGTGGCACGGGCGCCATCGCGGAGGCCCTCCACCACGTGACACGCGCCATCGCGGAGGGGTTGCCTGCCTCCGCGATCGTTCGGCGTGTCGGCTTATCTCGATCTTTCCTCGGACCTTTTCCTAGCATATGCTGGCATTCAAAACTCTTAGCCAACATGTGAATAGGCCATCCCACATCGGGAATTTACGGGGTGTAAGAACCCCGATACCTTCCCTTAGGCCAGGTCCGGTACCAACCGGCTCGAATGAGCAGGCTCGTGCAACCAACTGATAATTGCCCGCTTGTTATTTCTACTTTCACCACATTCGATCCTTCCAGCAATTTCTTCCTGAGTCGTTGGTTGGACCAGCGTCCGGATTGGTTCATCGGAGTAAGTATGGGAATTTTCCCAATTTTCAGCCCAGACTTCGATTTACATCCGGATCTAATCTTAGACACTTAAGGGTACAATTTGTCAATCAATGGGTGGTTAAATCATTTTCTCCTCAATGTCCATAAGGCTATTGATGGGTGATTTCTTCCACCCATGCCCAATTCCTCTCTAATTCATGAAAATCATATGTTGATCCTCTGGGGATTTAAATAGATGTATGAATTTCCTAAGTTTCTACCATGGGTATGATCAAGTATGTTTTTATTGAATCATGATTCATGGGCAAGATTTACTTTTTTTCCAATTGTAATCATGTTTCAATCTTTATAAATTATAATGCATCCATTAAGTTAATGAAAGTTGGATTTATGATGATGTTTAAGTATGATGAATATTTGAAGCAAGACATAAAATCCCCTGAACATCTACAACTCACTTTAACACTTTAACTTTATATATATTTTTACCCCCATAATCTTGTTTGAGTCTATTAAATACCACTCTCACAATGTGAAGTGTTTACACTCGCGCCACGTAGGCGCCACGTTGCGCAGATCCACGTCAGCGTCATTGAAAATTATTTAAATTTTATTTTTATTTTTCATTTCTTTTTGCTCATTCCCAATATTTTCTTTTCCTTACTTATATTTTTTATATACTAGTTAATTTCTAATCCTAATTAATTCAAGAAAAATGGAGGTTGCTTTTCACCATTGAGTGTCTTTATTTTTCAAAAAATTCAAAATATTTCTTAAAAAATTAAATGTTGAAAGTACAAAGTAGAAAAATTGATAAATGTGTATTTTTTTTGTGTGTGTGTGCGTGAGGGAGTGGGGAGGTGAGGTTGAAGATGGAGATATGGTGGGAGTTGGGGGTGGAGGAGGAATTGTGAGGTGGTTCAAAGAAGAAGATAGGTGAGGGGAGGGGGTGAAGGAGAAAGGGGGTGGCGGGGTGGGTTGAAGAAGGAGAGAGAGGAATGACAAATTTGAAGAAGAAGGAGAGGGGTGGGGTGGGGGAATGAGAGGCGGGGTGGGGTTGAAGAAGAAGATAGAGTTGGGTAGGGGTTTTATTTATTTTTATTTTTTATTCTATTAAATATACAAATATCAATGGACCCACTTTTTTTCAATCATAGCATACCTTTTGTTAATTTTTATTTATTTTCCCGTCAGCCTTTTGGGTGGTATTTAATAGATTCAAATGAGATTAGGGGAATGTAAATACTCGTAAAGTAAAGTGCTAAAGTGAGTTGTGTGGGCGGGTTGGAAGTTTTATGTCTTTTCTTGGAGTATTTATGATGAAAAACATGTTTTCAAGTTGCCGTGTCTATAGATTATGTATTAAGAGAATCAAGTATTTTCAAGCATGTTTAGAGTGTAGCCCATATGTTCAAGTATGATTTGTGAACTCAAGTGAATTAACTTCACCACATGGTTTTGAAGTCAAGACTCCTAATTATGTTCGGCTTGTGGTATATGGTTTGAGCCATGGCTCCTCATGTATGATTCAAATTTTATGTGTATATGATTATTGACTTCATCAATAGACGATGGTCGGCTTCACACTTCGAAAAATGATGGAGAGCATATGCATGTTTTGGGAGTAGTGTCTAGCACGAGTAGGCTAAGGTCGATCCAATCCTATGCCTCGAACTATGCGCCAATGTAGGTATGATCAGTTATCTTAGGACCTCCTATGCTTGAGCTTTCCCTACCCCAAAGGGGCCTTGATCTTGATATCAATATCATGGTAAATTCCTTAACAGTAAGGCTTTGGACGACTCACGTACTTGAGTGTGATAGTCAAGACCACGCAAGCTCTATCGTGGTAATTTCCGGTTATAAGACAAGTCTCCATTATTCCTCATGATTTGATTATGCATGTTTTAGCATTCATGATATATACATATAAATATTCTAAGCAGGAGTTGATCCAATGTACAATTTTACTTATGATTATCAAATTTCATCTTTGGGTCATTCAATTTGGTGTGACGTTCGGTTATGTTCGAGATCTGGGATTTGAAATAACATGCAGCCTTACTCTCGAGATTCTTGTATTAATTATATTTTAATTATACATGTTTTAAATGATTTTACTTATTTAAGCGGTTTTTACTTACCTTGCATACTCGGTACATTCCACATACGTAGCATACTCTATCTTTGTGTTTCATGATACATGCTCGATCTTTAGACTCGGCCAGGCGTCATTAGCCAACTAGATTTAGCATCCGGTCTCTATTAGTAGAGTCCTCATCTCGAGGACCATTTTGTTTATGATTATCTCGTACTTTCAATTTCATACTTAGAGTTAGTTGGGGTCTTGTCCGTCAACTCATTAGAATTAGAGGTTTTTCGGACAATAGATTGTAAACAGACTTGGTTTTATATTGAGATTATTATGTTATGTTGAATTTCCTCCATGTTTATTTTGTTAAGTCTTCCTTTAGCAGTTGAGTTAGATGAATGTTTATGTCATGGGTTGGCTTGAGGTCTCTCGGGCTCCTTGTCCGGTGTCTCGATTCGGGCCCATGTTCGGGTCATGACACTCATCTGGAAATGCGTCCAAAAATTCATTGACCACGGGAATAGACTAAGAGTCGAGTTCTACCTCACGTATCACAGACCTAACAATATCAATTAAATACAGCCTTAAGCTATCCTTCCTCCGAGATAGGATATGATCCTACGCTTGGCATAGTTGCATTGCCTTTCCATTCTTGCACTACCTCCCCCTGGAAAGTGAAATCATACGGTAAAGCATGGTCTAGCCTCCCGCATTAGCATAACATAGCGCTAGCCAATCCATACCCATAATTACATCAAAATCAATCATTTTTCTCGTCCACTAAATCGGCCAAGGTGCATGATCGACAATCTCCTCTTTGTACAACCCAGGTGAATCTCTTAGAAATAATAGAGTCAACGATGCGTGTAGACACTTAGAATGGTATACGAAGCAATTCTAACATTATACCATTTACGTGCCACTAACGGGTAACACAAGACAGGTAGAACACAGATCTATTAAAGCATAAACCGGGTGAGAGAAAACATCAACATACTGTCACAACATCTGGGGATGACTCCTAACTCACATCGCCCCAGTAAAAGGCATAAGTGTGATCCGAACCACTGCAGGCTGGATGCCTGATCTACCTACGCCTCTGGAAGCAGGTTGAGGTCGTACCTGTGAAGGTGTGGATCATGTGATCCGCTAAGGACTGTTTAGTGGTCCCAGAATCACTTGCCACGATCTCTAGAACAATCCCTAATCCCATGATTCTCTTACCCACAAGTATAACAAGAAGTAGAGCCATGCCTACACCTCTGAAATGTCGCCGATACCGATACTGAGCATAGTGGTTTTGCTCTGATTTGATCCCCTTTGCTACGCAGGAACTAACGCTCGCGAGCTCTCGTTGGGACCTAAACGTCCATGATGATCGATCTACCACTGCGCCTGCTTTGAGGTAAAAGATGCAGGTGGCCTACATGATATTCACGGCTTGGAGTGCACGCTTAAAATTCTTTACGCATATCGGTCGCCTTTGGCCCTCTGTGCTGCTCTTGATTTGCTCTTTCTATCTCATGCGACGCCACCTAATCCCTTTAATGTTTTAAAAAAATCTGAATGCGCGCAATGTCCATATCCTCAGCTAAGGTAGTTTTAAAATAGGTTTCCACATGTATTCGGGAAGAAGCCCCATGATGAAATAGTGTCTTGTGGCTTGGTGTCCTACAAATCTTTGGTGCATATCTTGCTAAAGGAGTCAAATCTCATTGCGTATTCTCGAACCTCTTCTTACCTTGCCAGTGTGAGCAGTCCATTCGAACCGAGTCGGATTTTCAAGGAAATAGTGATATATGAAGGCCTCTGAAAAATTGGACCAGTAGGAGGTATGTCTGCCTTGGGACCTTTTCCAACTCTCGTACCACAATACCGCTATGTCTTGTAGTCGAAATACGCAACTCAATGACGCTCTATTTGAGCATAGCATGCATCACCCTTAATATCTCTACAATTGATCTAGAATGTCACGAGGGTTGTCTCGGCGGTTAGTCCCAGTGAGCTACGGAGGACTTAGAACAAGAAATTCTCAAACCTGGAACTTAGGGCCCTCCCGATGGGTCGGCGACAACTAGTGCCAGCGCTGGCGGCGGCCATCATCGAGCTAGCATATAAGCCACGTTCCTAACCTCCTAATACGATGATATAGGGATTGCGAGGTGGTGGTGACATATCTTGCTGCCCTAGTGGGGTCTTGGTGTGACAAAGAGCCGGGAGATCGAGATGATGTTTCTCTCTTTCCTACGGGTCGGGCCGGCTACGGCGGTGGCACTGCACTAGTGCCCTCTTCGGCGGCGGTATCCAACTCCGGACCAATTGTAATCTATTGTGTATCGGACATTTTCTCTATAGATAAGCAAAATAATGTAAGCTTAGGGACTCAACCCTATATAAGATAGCTCTATAGCATGTTTGGAGAAGAAAGAGGGTATACGCTATCATGCCTCGTAGCCTCCTTCCTATATAATGTGGTGCATGACACATTCATGACAGCTACCACTAGACGCTGGCCCGTGAACTTCCCTAGGATATGACGTTGCTCTGGTACCATTTTGTCCGCCCACATAGGAGGCATTACGCTATGCTACGGACACAGGTACGACTGGTGACATATCACCTCACGGTGCCCTGCTCGGCGACTCAAAACCCAGAAAACAAACTACTATATCATTGCTGTAAATACATCATCGGTACAACAGATACATAGCAAACTTGTAAAAGAAAATAGTTAACTGACAACATAACAATAAGGAAGTCCTATACGGGCCAAGTAGGCCACCATGCTTTCTAGTCATAACAAAGGAAAAGCACATATCAAAATAGCCAACAAGGATGCTAATAACTTCAGTTAAGCTGGGCCCATACGGCCTTACACAAAATGTAACATACATAGGCCCCACATGGCCAACAACAGCCCAACAAAGCGAAAAGTTTGTGGTCTCAAGCCTCTAAGAGTGGAATAGTGGTCGGGACGGGGGCCAAACCTACCCAAAAGGCTGTACAACTAAAAGAGCAAACCTTTCTACTATCAGCTTTATAGAAAGGGGCATTTGATGATAACCCTAGTTGATAGATAAAGAGTTACTAAACCATGCCCGCACCTACAAGCAGTATGAAACTCCCATAGGTAGGCGTCGATCACGATATGTATATGTGAATAATAGCAAAGGAATGAAATGGCGAATAGGCCCGATAAAAGAGGCGAGTGTCAGCCAAGAAGGATAGGTTATAACACAGATAACCTCACAGCACAGTATAGCTAACAAGTATGTATACAAACGAGAACCTTACCTAGACCCCATAAGTTTGGAAGGTACAATTAGCACAAAATAACATACCTTGGCCCCCATAAACCCTAGCAAGTACAATTCAATACGCATATACTATTAGTATGGTTAATATGATTCAAAGGGTAACTATAGCCAACCTTACCTAGACTTTGGAGTGCGCAGGCGAGCCTAGCTGGGCTCCTGTAGGCGTGTCAAGCCCTCTAGGCTCCTACAAGCTGCACCACACAGGCACACAAGGCTCGGCGGAGGGTCGATGATGCTGTTATGGAATAAAAAAGTCCATTTATGGATGGTACATGTATAGCCTTATAGGCTGGGCTATAGTCTTGTCAAACATCATATAGCTCCTCGGCGATCTATAGCCCGTTAGCGGTAAACGACTAGTAACCTTGATGTTGATCGACGAGGAAGGCTATAAATGAGGAGGGTCAATCCCAACGAGGAAATAGTAAACTTTAGTCTCAAAATTATTTATAGTAGTTAATCACGATATACATGCTGAAAACTTCCTTACAAGGACATAGGTCGTACTACTATATGAAAGGAATAACACCCAAAGTTTAGCCTTAAATACCTCAAAAGTGGGTGCCGTTCACCCAAATGGATTCAAACACAGCAGGATGATTCCACTAAATTGTAGCCTTTATGTTGAGAGAATAAGAAATTTATTTCAATAGTGGAAATCGACAAATAACAATAACCTTCAATAATAATAATAATAACTACAACTCAACTTCATTTAATTGAGCCAAAAACTCACAAATTCCCCGGAGTTTAGAGTAGGAATGCTTACCTATCACTTGCAGCGCTTAGGACTCAATTAGAAGCAATTTATACAACTTTTGCTCGGTGTGGTTAGGTACTCCAAGTGAATTTTCAAGAAAAAACTCCGCACGAATTTTCCTCAAATACAGGCACAGCCAGCTCGTTACCCAAGATGAATTTGCATTTGGATGGAGTTTAGCGGCATAATTTGATGAAAAATAGATGAAATTGTCATTCATACTCTATTCTCTGTCGAGGGGAAATGTTTAAAATGACTTGATCACATCATGAAGGGTTGGTATAGGTGTTGAGGCGGTGGCGGGGTGGCGTGGCGCACCGGCCACGAGCGCCGGGCCATTAACACGACTCGCCAGAGCCAGTGCTGTTGCCCAGGCTGGCGTGGCACGACACCGGTGCGCCCTAGCCTCACGGCCTCAGCCTCACAGCTCGATTAAGTGCTCGTAAGCTCATCCCCAGAGCCCTTTTACGTAGTGTGCATCGTTCTCAGAAACTCTCAACATATGTACATACGTGCCGGTTAAACGATAGAAACTTACGGTGTAACAAAATGTCATTTCATCAACACCCACTCGAAATTTTAACTCTCCAAGCTCAAACATCTACTAGAGCTCGCCCGGTGGCAAGAATGCCTCCCAAGATAATGGGCACCTCAATATCCACATCACAATCCAACATAAAATAGTTAGCTGAAAGGATCAATTTTTCAACATTGACCAACACATCCACAAGAATTCCCATAGGGTGCTTTATAGATCGATCAACTATAATAAACCTCATTGTGGTAGGCTTGGGACCTCCTAATCCTAGCTTTTTGAAGATCACAAAGGGAATCAAATTTATACTCCCTTAGGTCATAGAGATCTTGGTTGAACACATACACCCTAATGGTGCAAGGAATAATTGAATGCTGGGGAGAGCAAGGTTATGCCATCACCACATCCGCAACTCTTTTCTTTCGAAGCTCCTTCGCTGAATTTAGCAGTATAACCTGAAATTTGGAGCAATGCATCTACGGCATATTGATGTTGATGCCAAACATCTTGATAAACTTCTTGAACTAGTTTTCCTCTTTCTTTTTGGTTAACTTGGCCCGAGGGTAAGGAGGTGAAATTCTAGGCAATTGACCTTTTAGCATTAGGGCCTCCCCTCTCCTCTTCATCAACATTCACGTCTTTGGGAGGAGTCTTGACCTTCCTCATCGACACTTTTCATCGTCTACAAAAATAGGTGTGTGACACCTCCTCACTTAAGTCTTCTTGAATTGGCTTAAGACCAACAACTACCTTGGGTTTATCACGCGTATCGGTAAAAACCTGCCCACTCCTTATGACAATAGACATGAAATGGACATCTTTCCTTGGATTTGACATCGTGTGACTAGAAAGTTTACTTTAGTTCTTAGTTTCATTTGGTGGATAGATGATTCATCTGGGCTTCCAAATGTTTGATTGAAGCTGAATGGGAGCTCAACATTTGGGCAAAGTTAGACATTTCCCCTTTCAATTCTTTAACATCGCTATCGATGGACTTCACTTTCTTGATACTCTCAAAAGTATCTCCTCAATCTTGGAACTACCCATATAACTTACACCAGGCTATATCGTGGCCACATCGGCTTTAGGAGGGGAATATAAAGGTTTGCACTTCTATGGTACCTATCCCTATCCCGTTCAGTCTCATGATTTCTCCTGTTATCACTATCACCCACATCCTTGGTTGTCTCAATCTCTCCAAACTTGATTCCCATCATGAGGATTCCAAAGGCGTTGATTGGAAACTTGATCTCCTTGACCAGGACCCATTATCTGGCCATCCATGAAATGACACTCCTCATCATATCATGGTTGTAGACATCTTCCTCATATGGGTTGTGACTTCCCAACGGCTTTGACGCCTTTGGCTCCTAATCCCAAAATGTGTTTGGCCATCTACTGGCAGGTCATATCTTAGGTAGGTTTCGATCGGCTCTTCATCTCACCTTTTCAACTAACTTAGTTTCTAGTTGGTTGGAATATGCACAACATGATGACACCTTGGTGTCTCTAATGTGCCATACTCCATTATCTTTGTCATCCTATCAAGAATTGCCTTAGCCATTGCATGTTGGTCAATGATTGAACCATGCAAGATTATTAGCCACCAATTTGTTGATAGAATCAAGATACCTATAGAAACTTTGGAGGAACACCCTATCGGGCAGACCATGGTTGAGAAAATTGCAGCCTTCTTCTTGAATCGAGCCACACTTCATGAATAGACTCTCCTAGAAAATTTTGCCTAAATTTTGTAATCATCCCTTAAGTGGAGTATACGCAGGAAGGTGGGAAGAATCTATCGAGAAATTCTTGATTAGCTTATTCCACGTTATAATGGACAGGAATTGCTCCTCCAACTAAATAGTGGCCTCCTATCAAAGAGAAGGGAATAATCTCAAATGGATGGATTCTTAGGCGATGTTAGTTATATTAAATGGTTAGAGGTTTGGTGAAGTTTTGGAGGTATGATTAGCGTCCTCACTAGCTTGTCCTCGAACAACCCCTTCATTTGCAAGAGATGCAACATGGTGCTTGTTACGTGTAAAACCACATTCCCTCTTTTAGTAGGTGGTAGGCAAATGGCACCAACCACATCATTAATAACATGATCATCCTATACCTTCCATTTAACCACCCACGCTACTCGCTTGCTAGCGTGGCTCATTCTCACACACCTAAGCAACATAATCACGAAAATAATGTAAAATCAACACAAGATGCAAAAAACAAATTTGAATTACTAAACAACTAATGGAACTCATAACTCAGATTACGACAAGACCATTTTTTGATAACGCTCGGTACATCTCTCCTAGATTAAGGGATGTAGCGGCTGTCGTTGGCCAAAACAAAATATCGATGGGTGTCGGCAAGATCCCACAATGAATCAAGAGGGATAAACCAAGAATTTGTAAACTAACTAAAAGTAGAATGCATCATTATCAATATGTCTAAAGTAAATATTTAGGGGAAAAAAGGAACTATATTGAATTTGGGCAAATGATTTGTTACAAGCAATAGGAAAGGGTTAGGGATGTGCAATAGGTGAAGTTTTAACAAGACTATGATTAACTCAAGTGCCTTAACTTTAAGTTGTAGCATGCATAGCATGGATCAAAGTACATCCTCTTGTTTTTCAACCACAAGGATGTTTCTTTGTGGGTTTCTCAAACCCCCAGGTCCCAATAAAAATTAGCCACACCAAGCTTGAGGAAGGGTCAAGACATCTCTATCCTTAACCCTTTAATGGAGTGGGGATGTGGGTTTTGACTATCTCTTGCTCAACCCCACATATCCATACTCCAAATCCCTATTATTATTTCCTTACCCAAATCTTAGTCTTCTTTCTCATGCTCAAGCAAGATAAGTAAACTAAACTAGTATTGGCAATGACTAATTTTTCCATTAAAATTCAGAGGAAATAATAGATCAATGCTTTTAGATTAAAGTTAATAACAATTGATCAATATCAAATCAAATTAAACACTCGGCAAGCACACCCCTAGCTAGCACTTTAGCTACTCATAGACGAAGATAGATAAATCATACCCATAAATAAATCATCAAAATTTGTAATACCCCAAAAAGACCTAACATTAGACAGGGTTGAAATGGAAGCGGAACTGCGCACTTGGTCACAAGGCGAGTCATCCGGTGACTCGTGAGGTGCACCACGAGTTCTTAAGTGACTTGTGGTGAAGACAAGACAGTTGGATTTTGAGATTTAAATTGGCCATGGGTGTGACCACGAGTCATGGTCAACACCACGATTCATTGTGTTAGCCGTGGTTAAGTGTTCGTGGTGGATTAGAAGATGGACAGGTGATGGTAACGACTTGAGGTCACCACGGCGAGGTCATGGTGTCCTCATGGTGACCCTCGGAAAGAAGAAATTACATCGCGTCATGAGGCGGACCCACGAGTCTTGGTAAGTGGTGACCCGGTGCATCTGTCCTCATGGGGAATTTGGTAATTTATTGAGTATTTTCCAGCGAGATTTATTAAGGGCTTTTCCATAATTCCTAAGTTCCTAAGGCCTATACTACGTCATTTTAGCTCAATATAATTGTATTTTAAGAGGGAAAGTTAATTCCTAAGCCCATTCTCTTCCATGCATGCAAGTCTAGAAGCTCCTAAGGGTGATCAAGTCTAGATTCATCAAGTTCTTCCCCAAATTTCCAATTGGGCAATCTAAAGAGGATTTTATAATCGATTCTTCCCGGGTGTGTAGGGTTATGAATGTGTGTATTCATCCACACCACATTGCCCAACCCTCTTAGATTCATGAAATTCTAGTTGAAGAATCTATGTGGTTTTAAACCCACATGTGAAATCTCTAAGTATCAATGTAGGTGATCCTTGCATGTTTCTAATGTTGAATTATGCTTAATGGGCATATTTTACAATTTTTCCATTAAAAATTATGTTTCATGTTTTATAAACTATGATGCCCACCCATGGAAGTCCATGAAAGTTGAGATCTATGATATATGTATTCAAGCATGATGAGAAGATTATGAAAGTATGATTTCAAATTACCCATGTCCATGTTCATCAACTACGATGATCAAGTCTATGTAAAGCGTAGATTGGGAAAGCCCATATGATAAAAATTATGTTTCATGATTTATCTAAATTTCACGTTATTAGCTTACCACATGGATTTTGGGGTGTAGACTCCCACTATTTTCAACTTGTGAGTACGGTTTTAGCTCGGGGCTCCTCATGTTATGATTTAATATTTATGCATGTATATTTATGAGTTATCTTCGTCACTAGACAATGGTTCCACTTCGTTGAAAATGATAAAAAGAATATGCATGTTTTGAGATAGTGTCTGTACCGAGTAGGCTAAGTCGATCAGCCTGCCTCAAAAATACATGCCAATATAGGTATGTTGATTATTTAGGACACTCCCTAGTGAGCTTCCCCCTTTAAGGGGCCTTGATTTGATATTGATATCATGGTGGCATCCTTAGTCTGGCAAGGCTTTGGATGGCTTTGCCCAATTAGTGTAATAATTCGAGACCACGTAAGCTCTATCATGATAATGTTGGTTATATGACGAGTCTCCCATTATTCCTCATGATTTTAGTTATTCATGTTCATCGGTCATGATATTGCTTATGTTTCGGAGGTCTGACCCAATGTTGATTTTACTTATGTTTTATCATTTTTTGACTTTGGGTCATTCATGATTTTGGATATGATGTCTCGAGTTATGTTCGGATCATGATTTCAAAAAATAGCATGCAAGCCTGCCCTACTCTCAGATTCCTATCTTGATTATATTTTCATGATATGCATGATTTATGATTTTACTTTATTAGAGGTTTTACTTGCCCATGCTCGGTGCATTCCACGTGCGACTTCATACTCTATTTTGTATTGTTTCATGATACGAGGCTCGGATAATCGAGGCTCGATCTCGCCGGTAGATAGACTCTCGGTATTATCATCCCTGAGTCCCGAGTTGGTGAGTCCTCATCTTTCGAGGCCCTTTAGTAGTTGTATTAGTATTTTCATTTCGGATTTAGTGAGTTAGTTGGGGTCTTGTCCATCAACTCGCTTGATGTCTGAGCTTTTTAGGCATAACATGTATTCGGTTTTTAGCCTTGTGTTATGTATTGATTTTATGATATTTTCAAACTTCACTTTATTATATATGTTAGTCTTACACTTGAGTCTACGTTGATTTTAGATATCATGTTCAAGCCATGGGTCGACTTCGAGCCTCTCGGGAGTTCTTTGTCTCGTGTCTAGATTTGGGCTATGTTCGGGTCATGACATAAACTATCATCATAATGAATAGTAGATTTAAGATTTCAAAAACCTACAACAATGGTGCTTTCAATTTAATTGAAGAAAAGAAGAGGAAAGTGCACTCTCTATCTTCTTTATACTTCTCTGCTACACAATTCAATTCTATGCTAAGATGTGTTATGTAGGTGTGTACAATTTGGGGTAAAATACGCACATTCTCCTTTTTTGTCTTTCCATTATTCCTTGAAAGCTTCTGAATACGTTTCGGCTAGATATGGACATTTTGGCCTCTATTATGTTGTTGTAGCTTTGTGTTTCACGGAGTGCCCATCAATGTTTGCGGGTCCTTCGCGAGTCTTAGCGGTGTTGCTTGAAGTCCTTCTATGGTTGCAAGCGTATTTCCACGAGGTGCCAACTTTGCACTACCAGGTTCTTTTCTACTCCATGGCAGTCTTGGCTGTGCCTTTGCGAATATGTGGCACACATGTTCCTTGCTTCCTTGATGTGCTTTTTGTTCATTTTTCCTTTTTCCTTGTCTAAGTTCAACACCATAATCAAATGAAAAAGGAATAAAAACAAACTTCCTAATTTGTTACAAAAACAAGGCAATAACTCATGTTTAAAATCCTAATAAGTTGGTAAATTACCAACTCATCACATACACAATATCAGAATTATCATCCATGTGGGAAGCTACAGTGTGCATGTTGTATCCTCGAGTGTTGACTTTTTGCGAACTACAACTATAGCTCCATTACCTACTACTAATCCTTTCGGCAAGTTTAACACGAGGCAAAACCTCGAAGGAATCCGTAGCGATGCAACACTTTTGCATGTGCGGCACAGCCACCTCTTCTGCTGCTCTCTTGAACCTCTGGACTCTTGGAGACTTGGACCTCTCTTGGACTGGAACAACGCCCCAAATTTCACCCTAGTTGGAGCGGCTCTCATCCACGATCTCATCTCTCACGGCCCCGCCTCTACCACAGACCATGAGTCCAAGCTGTTGGCTTGGGTGCCTCTTCTTTAGGCTTGCTCCGGAGCGTGTACTCGCCATCTATGAGAGAAAGAAAGTTGTTAGATACTAGTTTGGATCATCGAAACTAATTGGAATCAAGTAATAGCACGAAAGAAGGAAAGAAAGGGGTTTCGAAGTCTTGTAGCCCGAGATAGAAATGCTTGAAAGTCTCCACACTAATTCGTGAGTAGAGACTTGATAATGCTCCAAATCACACCCCTAAATAAGATAACTGGACATTCTCAATTAAGAACCCAACTAAGGTTAGGGTTAATCCCATATGGAATGCGGTCAGATAGACTAATGCTGGTATTCACACTTTTAGTTTAATTATTTTCTAAGGGGATTTTAATAGAAAATAATCTTGTGACAATGTTGAAATATTGTTGTGATCGGAAATTATACAATTAACTAGGGAAGTGTTCCCATGGCTTCTTAACTAGGTTAGATTAGTACACTCGTGATCTATCCCAATACTTAGCACAATAGAGTGATAAATGGTGTTCATTCAAATGGTGATTCATCTCTATTAGATGGCTCTACTCAATCACCTAGTTAGGGTCTCATGAGCGATTCACTTTAACCATTATCAATAGTTCCAAACTTCTTTCCTACAACAACAACTCAAGCTATTCAATGAAACTTAATTTCAGGCTTTGTTATTCTTTTCTTTTCCTAATCTCTACTTCTCTAGGTTCAAGCAAGAAGAGAATTTAGGCTAGTACTAGTGTTGCGCACCGTTAAGAAACATTAATCATGAAAAAAAAGAACAATACATGCATTCATATTGGTTTAGAATCACGTAGTGTCAACCCTAGTTTGTTATTCCACTATGATTCCAATAATCCTAGTTGTTGAGGCTTTAGCTATTCATGATTGCAAGAATGAAATAACATTTCATAGAAGAAAACATAATTAAGCACTTAAAATATTGATGGAAGAAAAACCCAACTATTGATTGCACAATCAAACTTGTAAGAATCAAGAATCATGATGAACTCTCTCAAAGTAATTGAGTATTTCCACTCTGAGAAGTTGGAAACCAAAAACTACTACTACAAGATTCAAAAGTGTCGGATTTTGATAAGGAAAATAACCACAAAAGTATTTATACAATTAATGAAATCCATTCCCTACTTTAACAAAGATTTTGCTTCCTAGTCATCCTACGACTTGTAGCATAATGCTTTCTGAGTCGTAGGAAACACTGTAACACAAGTCTATAGCTTCTATCTTCTCTCAGGTACTAGAGGATGATATGAATCATACAATGGTACTACGATTCGTAAGAGCTTTTCGTGGCTTGAACTTTTGAAACTTGGCCTCTCTGCGAGTTGCTCATATGATTCCTTGTTACAATTCATACCATGCTTGGTATGACTCGTGCAATCTTGTTATGCCGAATCATCCAAGTGCTCAATTCCTGAATCGCACCCACGAGTCCCTTTATACGGTCCATATGTTGTCATCATGAATCGTGGCTTTCACTCGTACTAGGAACTTCTACAAGTGCATATTCTCTAAATCTTCATTGTGATTTCTTGTTATGTCTTGTACCGGGATGGTGACTCATATGCAGTCGTGTAACTCAGCACTTCTTGCATGTTCTACGAAGTTGTGCTACGGATGGGCTGGTATAGCTCATGCGATACTCGTAACAAACCACTTTGCACTTTATTTCATCTCCTTTCCACAAGTCAACTCCAGGACTTGATTTCCACGATAATAAGGTAAAGAACCTCATATCGGTATAAATATACCTAAGTACACCCTCAATTTATAACTTTTGCATGTCCTTGGAGAAACAAAAACACTAGTGCAGGCACGACGCGTAACTAGAAAGTAAAGCAGAAGACTTAACATAACAAACACCAACATTTGCACACATGACCATTATCAAGTGTTGACCCTCTTTTTTTTGGAAATTCGAAATCCAAGATTGTTATGCATACTTGAAACTACAACCTTGATATAAAGGGATCTAGAAATGGCATCAAACTGTTAACGGACAATTTGAAATTTTATCACTAATCTTTGTTACCTGATTATTTAGCTGAATGCAATGCAACCCATGTGCCCTCACATCAAGCGAATCCTAAGAAACCTCATAATGATATATATATATATATATATATATATATATATATATGAAACCGTGACTATAAAATAAAGCTCTCACACTCTCACAAGGAAGTTTCAAATATTGCACAAGTGATACCATAGGCTTGCCCTTGGCTTTCTCTACTCGGCACGGATAGTTGGGTGGGATCACTATAGGACTATCGGCTTGTAATGTAGGTGTGGGGATGGGTGTGTTAC
Source organism: Datura stramonium (assembly GCA_018107945.1). Lineage (NCBI taxonomy): Eukaryota > Viridiplantae > Streptophyta > Magnoliopsida > Solanales > Solanaceae > Datura > Datura stramonium. Next base: position 48,549 of record JACEIK010007939.1, read on the forward strand.
ATATGGACATTAGCGGCTAACCCTCCTTAGCACTACACAACTCTTGGTTTCACTTTTAACTTCCTCCCCACTCTCCTTTTTTCTCTTTTTTTCCTTTTTTTCTCCCTTTCTCCATTTTTTCATCTTCTAATGGTGGGTGTAGTGCTTGTTTTTCACTTTTCTATTTTTTTCCTTTTTCTCAAATTGCTCTCTTTTCTTTCTTTTCTTTTTCTTTTTGTTCACAATGCACCTCACCTTTTACTAACTATTTTTCTTTTCTCATCATCTATGCACCTCCTGTTAGCCACCTTCAAGCCTTAAGGCATTTTGCACGAGTTGGGGTTCTGGCATGCGACGGAGACGGGGCCAAAAAACGGGGTTCATTACAAACAAAACAAGGAAGGTGAATGGGCTAATCAAAGAAACGGTCAACTTTAGGCTCAAATATGGGATCAAGGGATTCATTTCATTTGGTAGGGTAATTTAAGCTAAAAGTGGGCTAAATAAAAAATGGCCTATGATTCTTTCGTAACCAACAATTCTACAACCTAAGAAAAGACTAACTAGACAAGTTCTAAATCACCTACACAACATTGAACTAAGTAAGAATCCTCACTCACACATGGGTACGAGTTTTGCATCACCCTTTACCCTATCTAGTTAGAACACACATCTAATACTTTCTGATTACGCATTACGATATATCTAATTTCATAAAAAAGATCCACATTGGTCATACTTTTGCAGTACATAAACATAGCTAATCACACAAGTTTTTTTAAAAAGGGTCATTGTTTTCAAAATTTCAAAACATCAAACACGACGTTCATTTTTATTGGTTGTTAAGTACTCTTAAGCTACATCTAGTTAAATAAACAAAAGCAAATTAACATGCCGGTTATACTATATAGCATGTCAAAGGGAAAGAAACACGACAATAAAAACCACCGGATGAACAAAACAAAGTGATACATCCCTCTCAAAAGAATGCCTTGTCTCAAAATAGTTAAAGGGACCTAGGGAGAGGGACATACACAGCAAGCGCTCACAGAGCTCCTTTCATCTTGTGTGTAGGTAGGTGATAATGCACACTCTCCGCCTCTTGCAATTGTGATGCCAATGGTGGCTAGCGCACCTAAATGGTTTGAGAGCGTAGGGGATGTGGTTACCCCCTCGGTAATCATGGCTACCCTGGGTGACCTCGGTATCAATATAGGTTGAATATGGCTCACTGAAGGGTCCTCACCACTCGTAGGCTCTCTAGGCACAACATTTGAGCTCCTAGCTCCTCTAGCTCTCTCCTACAACTCAGACATGTACATGTCATGAATCCATTGACTAGCTACTATTGCACACTTTGTGCTCCTAATTTTTTTTTCTTCCTCCCTGCGGAAGTCTCCTCATCAACCTCTGATGCTCTCCTCTTTCCTCTATCTCCATTAGGCGGCTCATGAGTCCTGAATTCCCTTAAATTGAACTCCTCCTTCGGGATCATCCTCAAACAATGAATGGTGGGAGCTAGAAATATGGTTCGAATTTGTGTGAGATGACGGCTCGGCTACGACTCTGATGCGAGGCAACTTATCCACAAACTCCTCATGTCCACCGCATCTTTGCAGGACACTCAGTGAGCCTACACTCAAAGCTATTAAGTCTCGTATGCAAAGCTCTAGGCTATGAGTATCAATCGGCCCTCACCTATCGCTTGAGCGCTCCGTCATTACATTCACCTTCTTCTCGATCAAGGTTAGCCTCACGTCCCATTCTTTTCCAGGAAATCATGTGCCACAAGGAGATATCCACCTGCGACCTAGCTGTGGGCTAGTGGAGGAGCGGAGGAAGTGTTAGTGGTAATTATTTGTCGTAGGCCTGTCACCCAGATATCTCACTCACAATCAGCGGTGTTGGAATCTACCTCCTGCGCCCCCTGCTATCTATATAGTGTCAGAGACCGTTGTTGGTGTTCTAACCTAACTCAATTTGGGTTCATCTTATCTTGTATCGGCCCTAATATCGGCGGTGCGTGTGCGAGTCAACTCTCGGCGTGAATCTCTAGCTGTCGTCTAAGCCACACGGCTCTCTATAAAGCGTATACATGAGGCGCGAATTGAATCAAAGCACTCAAAGCTAGAACTCAACACAGAATCTCCAGCTATAATGCGGATGTGATAAAATAACTTTGGCATGATGCTCGCAGCAAACTTTCTTTATTAGGCGCTCAAAAGTATTATCATTAGGTGTCGGCGCCGACTTGTGGCGGTAATGTCCAATAGACTTTATTATGGGGTAAAGGCCTTTGGGGACCCTCTGTTGTCCACTAGTCACCCAATCCACATCCTCCTTCTCTTCAACTATCACCTAGCTAACCCTTTACATATGTCTCTTCCTCTCCTCCACACTCGGATGCTTGACCCTTTTCGGGGCCTCCAATGTAGTGGCCAAACTGGCTTTGGAGGTGGGGCCTAATAATCTGGCTCGTATAACATTCGGGCAATGGCACATCTAAGACATCACAGTCCACCCCGAGACTATCACTCTCTTCGGTCTAGGTTGCTCCTTCACCTTACCTTGACTGAGTCGATGCTCCAGCGGGTCTCGAATGGTTGGCATAGAACTTCACGACTATGTCGGCCTTGAAGCTTTCGGGGGTTTTTTCCATTCAACTAACGTCATACAAGTTAAATAGTCGTTTTAGATCCTCAACTTTATTTAATTACCCAGTCGGGATCACGACTCTTCTGAATGCTTCTCACGGGTTAAACTTTGATGTGAGGTAAGTCACGCTGCTCATAGATCTCTCGAGCACCTGGCACACCCCACACGATTATGGCTCTGCGAGGTAGGGTCTCATCATTATCATCATCTTGTACTCCTTCTCGGACTCGGCCTCACTGACCCCTCCGATGCATTTGAGCCACTCTGGGAATCATGAGACGTGTCTCCCTCCTTAGGCGGGAGCATCTGCGAGTGCTAGGGTAGTTATGGGTGAGGCAGCAGTGCAGTACCCTAGAGGTTCGTGGCTCGTCGAGTCTCATCGATATCAAGCTTCGTGCTTCTCCATTGAACCACTAGGGAAGCTTGTCTCTGCTCGGATGTAGAGGCAATCCCTCAATACCCTCAGGAGTTTCAATCTCATCCTACGGACCTCTTGTCCTAGGCATCCTTGGTTGCTTGTATTTTGTGTGCCATTGTACATCGGAGAGAAGGGTTAGTACACATGATATCATAAATTAAAAACGAAAAAGTATTTCTTGATGTATCCTACCTTGGTTTTATTAGTACGAGTCGTACCATGGTGGTATGATCCCCGTGTGAGACTTATCTAGTACATCTTTCCATAGTTACGACTAGCAGTACAACTCATTACCAAGGTAGTAGGATTCGTACTAGTAATTACGTAGGATTATCTTACGAGAATATGACTTTCGGTAAATTACGGGTATGACTTATTATCATGATTCATAGGGGATTCTACAAGTCATACCATTGGTGTAATTTGATTTGAATTTACCATTTTGTTTCTTTAGTATGACCATGGTATGACTCATGGTGCGATACCACAATTCGTACTAGGTTTTGTACCATGAATTTCAACTTAAATGATCATGGGACAGTCCCAACAAATCATCCTATGAGTTGTAGTTCAAAACCACGAGTAGTAGGATGACTGGTAAACCTTTCCCTTACGGGTGTGTATTACAGTTATGCAAGAAAACATGTTTTGGGTGGATACTCAAACTTCACCACCCCAATAATTCATAGTAAACAATATGTTAACCACCCACACAGTCCCCGCGATAGTTTTTCCCATTAACTCACTACCCACAAAGTTATTCATTGAGCACTTTATTCCAGCCTAGTATACAAGATCATGAGTAACCCACTAATCACTTATTCATTCACTTTATTTTCATGAGTGTAGGATTCACGGTGAGTACGACTATTGCTCGCAAGAAAATAAAATGAGAATTTTCAACATGCTTGCTAAATTTTTGAATGATTCTTGCTTGCTTGGAGTTTAGGATAGAAATTTAACAAATCGTGCAATTTTAATGCATAAATTAGAGCTCAAATAAAAAGGGAGTGAGTTACGAGTGAGGAGGAGATCGTGGGTTCAAGTAGCCAAATTTCGGACCAAATTTTTTTAAAAATAGGTTTTGGGTAGATTTAAAAATTGGGTCGAGTTGGGTCTATTTTGGTTCATTCATTAATTTACCTATCACAACTTGTACCATGATTCATAGGTCATACCTACGATTCCTCCCTTGCATTCGTACCTAGAGACTTAGAAGACTTGCAGGACCTACGAGTGTAGTGATTTTTAACTCCAGGACCTTACGACCATTAACCACGACTCCTAGGTTGGAGTTTTACACTTTATTTTCAGGATAGTTTATCACTCGTTGGGTGCTATATTTCATTACGTAAGTACGGTTCGTAATGAACAACCGTAGTGTGAACTTCTTCATCTTGTCAAGTCTATGCTTCTTAGTATGGATGGGACTACGAGCGGTTCCATTCTACGGTTTGTATGGAGGCTTGTAAGTACGGATCTGCGGTATACTTTTAGACACCGTACACCTATTTCTCCTACACATTGAACATACATCGGTCAAGATACTTGGGTTGCTTCCTAAGAAGCACCTAATTTAACATTATGGCATGATGCATGTGGCTTGACCCAAATGTAGGATCAAATCGGGACACGAGACAAGGAACCCCGGGAGGCTCCAAGTTGACCCATGGCATAAGCATATATCTAATTTCATTCCACTTTAGCGAGGTGAACATGAGCATAGTGAGTACAAACATAACATAACATATCCATAGCATTCGGAGGCTTGGCCATATACATAAGCTTAGTACTACATATTGTCTAAAAGCCTCTCTTGTATAAGATGGGTTAATGGGACAACACCCCTAACTAATTCGGCCAAGTCTTTGGAAACATAAAATGACATAAGGTCTAGTAAAACGACCCTTGAGACATGAGGACTCACCGAATGAGTGAAGGTGAACTGCAAGGATGGTCTAAAGATGAGGATGAGCACGAGTTGGGTCTTGTATCATGAAATGATACAACATAGAAAGTATACGGTCGATTACGTGAAATGTATCGAGTATGCAAGGTAAGTATAACGGCATTTAAAATATATATAAAACTCATAAGTGATCATAAGAATAGGACATCATGCTCATATCATAAATATCGAAACATAACATAAGGCTCAAGGTTTTAAAATATTAAGTAATACATTCAAAATCATAATCATGAGAGAAAAGTCGTATTGAAAATAGCAGGTAATATACATAATCATAGACATGCATAAAACATGGAGCAGTGGGAGATTCTCTTAACCCGACATACCCCATGAGCACACATCAAGCAGACTTGTACCTAGTCCGGAGGGTGTCCATACCTTGCCAGGTAGAACCATGAATGTGTGATATCAACATGAAGCAGACATTTAGGTGGGGATGATCGCATAGGAGGTCCCAGCAAACTACGGTGGCACGTAGTTTATGAGATCAGGGTATAACCTAGGCTCTAAACTTACTCGGTGTGATACTCTCCCCCAAAACATATAGAGTGCTCATAGTATAATATACATGAATTCATGAGCTAGTTAAATCATCACAATCATAAACATACTTGTACGTACGTGAACTAGCCATGACATAAGGCTCGAGAGTCGGCCAAAATCATAGCTGTAGATCATGGGTTTCATGCATACTCTCGTAGGTCATACATATAACGAAAATCATTAAATCATGACGGTTAATTAAATAAATCCATAATTCAAATCATAAATCATGATGGATTTGTAAATATCAACAATTGGGGACGTAGATCATAAATCGATTCATCATAGATCATGCATAATTGAAACTTAATTTGGTAGAAGTGAAATCAATAATTTTATAAATATAATAATTGTAAAATGCGATCATTAACAAAACATTGGATTTTAACAAAAATTGAATTCAAAACCCCATGAGATTTTTGATAGATTTTCATAAATTCATAGAGAATGGGCATGAGTGTGGGCCCGGAAACACCCATTCGTAACCCTACTTACCTGGAAATTTGAATCTTACTTTTCCTTGAAGGCCCAAAGGAAGGTTGAAAGAGATTGAAGATTTCTAGCTTGATCACCTTCTCAATTCTCTTCTACTATGGATGCATGGATGGAAAATGAGTAATCTGAACTTAACCCCATAAAGGCCATTATTCATACCCCAAAATGTCATAATTTAGGCTTTATGAACTCAAAAATTATGAAAAGGTCCTTACTAAATTCGCGAGAAATAGCGCTAGAGTGGCCCTAACGGACGACGGCCAGATCGTGGCCTTGGGAAACGGCTCGTGGTGTCAACCGTTATGTGCTGCCTCACTCTCTCAAGGATTTCCTCATGCAGTGGTAACAATTGACCCTAGACTCGTGGTTCATGACTACGATCACGTGGGATCCCTTCGTGGGTTATTTGCCTCCTCTCTTCATCTCTCAATTGCCACTACTCCATGGTAGGCTTAACGGAGTCGTGGTGGTGCCACGACTCGTGGTCTTTGTCCCTGGGGTACTTCTTCTTAAATTTCCAGGAAGCTTCACTCATTTGGCCTCCCCATGAGTCACATCACAACACGTGGGCGGCTCCAACGGGTCTCCTGACGACTCGTTACTATGTTGTAAAAATTTCAATTTTTCCCGTTTAAACTCAGGATACGATCCTCAAGCTCTCGGGGTATGACAATATCTCCCCCTTAGGAACATTCTTCCTTGAATGTTGGAAAACACATAGAAAATAGAGATGATGAAATCATCACATTCAAATCTGCGTCATTTAAATCTGGCCCGATGGATTGACTACCTCGATGCATACTGTATATTTGACGATTTCATACTTCACATACACAACCATACACATAAAAAACTTGAACACATGATTTGAACATGATTACTAAATAGAGTTATAGGAAAAAGCGATGCCACCTCAAGTCGAAGGCAGGCCGGTATAGAATAAGTGTAGGTATCTAGTCATCATATCGCTTCGGCTTCCCATGTAGCTCCTTCAACATGTTTAGAATTCGTCTATAAAACATTTACTAAAGCTACTTCCTTGTTCCTTAGTTCCAAACTTGATGATCTAATATTTCCAATGGAACCTTCTCATAGCTAAGGTATCTTTTACACCATGTTGTCAGAGACAACTAGAGTTGGATCTCCCAAACATTTCTTCAAAAGTGATACATGAAACACAAGATGCACAGAAGACAACTCTGCGGGCAACTCCAACTCATACGTGACCTTACCAACTCTTTTCACGATTCGGTAAGGACCAACATAGCGAGGATTGATTTTGGTACCTTCCAAACCACATCACTCCTTCATGGGAGATACTTTAGAAATACCCAATTATCAATTTCAAACTCGAGTTCTCTTCTTCTCACATCAGCCTAGGACTTTTGATGACTCAGGCGGAGTTTTCAACTTTGTCACTTATCAAGTTTGAACCTTCACCATAGCCTCATGAACCTAATGCGGCCCTATCACTTCGCTACCTCACAAACCTCGAGACCATTTGATGGGTGATCTATATCTCCGCCCAAGAGCCTCCAACGATGCCCTTTGGATATTGAAGTGATAACTATTATTGTAATCAAACTCGATTAGGGGCAAGTGATCATCCCAACCACCTTTGAAGTCAATCACGCATGCCCTCAACATTTCCTCGAGGGTCTAAATTATACGCTCCGCTTGACCATTCGTTTGCAGGTGAAATGTTGTGCTTAGTTTAGCTTTAACGTGCCAGAAGACCCTTTTGAAAAGATCTCCAAAGGCGAGGGGTAAATTTGTTACCTCAATTTGAAATGATGGACAAAGGCACTACATGCAATCGAACCAACTCCGGGATATATAACTTGGTGTAATCCTCTGCTTTGAGTCCATATTTTCACTTGCCGGTAGAAAATGTGCGGCCTTGGTCAACCCGTCTACCACAACCCAAATGGAATTATATTGTCCGTAGTCACGAGGTAACCTGTTATGAAGTCCATGTTAATTTCTTCCCACTTCAGTAGGAATGATGATATCCTAAAAGTACTCCTCATTAAACCTTTACTTAATGATAGTTCGGGCACTTGGCTACAAATTAGCAATACCCTTCTTCATACCATCCCACCAATAGATTTCTCACAAATCACGATACATCTTGGTGGCACCCGGATGGATGGAACACCTGGATCCATGAGCCTCATGCAATATACGGATCCTCAAATCGTCAACATACGAAACACATAGGCGACCACTAATACGAAGCACACCATCTCCCCTTGGGAGAAAACCTCCAACTTCTTACTCTTGGATGGCATCCTTCAACCTTACCAAAATCGGGTACTCATTTTGTGTAGCATTCACATCGAGTCATCAAGGACGATTCGATCCGCTTTGAATAATAACACCGCCATAAGTGGAGTCAGCTAACGTCGCCGCATCGACGCGTCCGCAAGTGTACGGGTCGTGCAAGTAATATAGTAGCTCCTTTTTAGAACCGGATTGTCGAACCCACGGGAGTGGACCCATTCCTCTAACTATCCATTTCTAGTGTGATCTTAAATACCTAAAAGTGTTTGGTTATAGACATTTTCAATGGAGAATAATTAAGTCTAGGTTTGGTTAATGAAATATTCTGAAATTACTCTAGGAGCAACATAGAGTTTAAACCGAGATAATCATGCGATACTACAGTTTGCAATGGGTTAAGCATGGAACTATCAATTGTTATTTCACATAACTGGAATTGCATGTTCATGGTTTCTTGAGCCTCTAAACACGAAAATCTAGCCTCACTGCATCATTGTGAGCGAGGATGCTAATTTCTAGTTCGCAGGCAATTAATTATATTTGTGGTTTACGGGGAAACGATAAGGGACTTTCGTGCGTCTAACCATTTAACTCAACTTAGCCTCACTACTACTTCTTCGAGTGGTGATATAATAATCCCAAGTTGGTCTTTAGTAACCCCCGTTAGTCAACCAAGCAAGGTGTTAGGTATATTTTCTATCCTAAAGCACAAGATTATATCGCGAGATACAAACATACTCCTCACATTCTCATGTCACGGCCTAGGCATTGCTTTCTCAAGCCTTTGCCCAAGCTAATGTAAATGCTTTCATGGTGATCAATCATAAAAACAACCAACAATCAGAATGCAAAGAAAGCAACAATGTCAAATAACCTAATTCCGGCTGTTTCTTAAAATCACAATCATAATTCATGGCTTCAACCCTAGAGAAGGGTTCTAACCATTCATGTTCGTAAAACTACAACGAAACTACTACTAAACTACATACTTACAAGAATTTGGTAGATGAGAAGGGAATTTGCCAAACCCTAGCTGAGTTCTCCCACTTCTCCCTTCACTCATAGGTAGTTTTCCAGAATAAAAATGCGTGACCAATTGGAATTAGGGCTAAGGAACCTATTTATAGTAAATGGAAACGTGCATAATTTAGCCCATGCGAACGGCTCCATGTCACGGAGTGTATCGCGGGTTGCCTCCGTGACATGGAGAGAATGCTTGTGAAGCTCTCTTGAAATCACCCAAAAATTGACTAGCCGGCGCCTTCGGTGTTTTGCAGTGTCATGACTGCTTGGGCGTAGCGATGGCACTCCTGCGCCGCGGAGATGGCGTGCGGGTGGCATGTTCTTTGGCGCGAGTGCCTTTGCCACACTTTGCCGCGTTTGCTCGCTTGCCTGGCATAGGCATGGCAGTCTTGGGCGCGGCTTACACGCACGGCGTGGCACGCTTCTGGCGCGGCCCGGCCTTGCCATGGCCTTTCTCATGCTTAGGCGTTCGCGTTTTAGTGCGATTCCAAGCCTCTATTTCACCCAACTCATGGATTAGTTCCTCAAAATCATCGAAACCACACAAAGCAAGACTAATTATGTGGATTTAGCACATATCTTCACATTTATATAAAACTCCATGAAAATGTATAAAATAACTTAGATAAACAAAACTAATTTAAGTTATAAAGCGTCACTCGGGCATGCTATTACTTGAGATCACAACCCACACTTAAAGCCTTGTTCTTCCTCAAACAACCTTTTACATCTCATGCATATGGAGACTCACACATAACTAATCTAGCAAGTTAATTCAAGCTACGGCTATAATGATTATTTAAGAAAAGTAAAAATAGAGCATACTTTTTGATTTAATCACCGAAATGAAGCTACAACATCTTTGCCAAGACTTCCTAACCTCAGAATCGACTCTCAATCTTAGAAAGCTCATGCAAATCCACTGATTAGAAATCCCACATGAATTATATCCTTCATTTAACATGTGTGTGCCCTCAGAAGAAGAGAGTTACCCAATTTCACACGCAAAACAATTTTACATCACAACATGTGTGGGTACATGAATAGAATTACCTCCTCTCACAAAAGGAATTCACATGCATCATGTAATGACCCATAAGCTTGCCCTTAGTGTTTTACTCCACTAATTTGAGGATGTGAATGTAAGATCAAGTAGGACTTTTTAGGTTGTAATGTAACTCAGTGCAATTAGGTACTATTATGACGATAATAGTATGACTATCTTTTCTAAGAGCTTTTAATACAACACGCCCTCATCACGAACTTCCCTTCCCTTACTTCAACTTTTTCTCACTTTCAACTTTCTTTTTCCTCATATGTTTCCCCCTTTCTTTAGGCACTTTTAGCTCATTCATAAGAGGTTCTATAAATAATTTTCCATTAACTTGTTTTCTTACTCCTTACTAATAATCAACCATTTTCACACAAGTGTACATTGTCCTTTTCTTTTACAGCTTCCACTTTTCCTTCTTTTTCATTCTTCTCACTCCTTTATTCTTTCGGATTTTTCTTCTTTAAGCGCTTAGGAGCTTTGGATCAAATTGAGCTAATGAAATAAAAGGATTAAGCATGTTGCGGCTATCAAAAGAATAGGCTCAAGGCTCGATGGGGCTAACTAGGATTAATTTCTCAAGGTACGTAAAATGAGGATAAAAATTAGGTTCGTTCAAAGAAATGCCTAAATCATCTCGTACAATTCTCATCCTTCATTTCATTTATAAACACACCCGGCAAGTTCTAGACAATACCTGATAGCACGAGAATACTCAAAAACCTTACACTCCTGGCACATACTCAATTCAAGACATATTCGGAGACTCTTGCCGGCTAATCACACGAATTCAAACATTAAGCAATATATTGATCAGAACCGAGAGCCTAAGTGTCTCAAAACAAAGTTATACACTTGCATGATTCAACTTTGAACATACTTGCATCTTACAATCATGTATAGCACATAACAAGAACATCAAGCATCCATTAGCTATGGGTTAAAACCCAACACCTGTGACTAATTTTCATCAAGGCAGTGCGTCATCCATCCATCGTCGGAAAGCAGGTCCTAATATGACTAAAAAAGACTATATACGGGCAAAGAAAATTTTTTTTGTTCCCTCGGTTCAAAGGACCCCAAAGTCGGGAAAAGAGCGAAAAGAAAAACCAACGAATTTGATGAAGTCATGATTGACTCACAAAAAAATTTTCAAATTTTTCATTTTGAGACAAGCATTACATTCACCAACAATTTCTTAAGCACAAAAATTTTTGAAATTTAATTTTAAAAATTACAAAGAAAACACATCTAAAGTATTATAATTTGTCCATACAATTAACATTTATAGAGGGTGAGAAATGCTCCCTGAAGCCTTTAGGCCTAGCTAATAGAATGTTTTCCTCAACTTGCACATGCGGGTGTTGACACCACACTTTACCTCTTCCATGCTTACTAGCTTCCTCCTCAAGGGTACTCGGACTTCCCTCCATCATGCCTAACTTTCCACCAAAACACAAACAAAAAGAAAGTAACAAATTCAACACAAAATCAAAATTAACAAATTGTACCTTAGGTACCCTTGGGTTGCCTCCCAAGAAGCGCCTTATTTTACGTCATTGGCACGGCGTGGGTATCCTTTTCGGGACCTCCTCATACTGGGTTCTCTTTCGAGAACCATCTCCTTTTTCTTTTCTTTGTTTAGAGGAAACAACCTCCACTCTGTTCCTCTCTCTCTCCAACTTCTTCTCTATTTGACCCTCTCTCGGACTCGGTGAACACTTGACATTGCCTCTAGTGCACCTATGGAATCCTCCACCCCACACTCATCCTCTGACAACATACTAACCTGACAAAGGTTTTTGTAGTGTGCGGATGGGTTCATTTCTTAGTAAACGGAAAGTTCTTCTTCATCCTCGACCCTCATTTCAGGTCCACCGCTTTCAAATCAATCACCACTCCTTCGGTGGCCAAGATGGCCGTCCCAAGATTAAGGGTACTTGGTCATCAACCTGAAAATCCAAGACAATAAAATCAGCAGGTATTATAAACTTACCTACTTTGATGAGAAGGTCCTCTATTATTCCCTTAGGTGTCACTCGCGACTTGTCGGCCCAGTTGCAACATCAACCTTGTCGGCCTCGATTTTCCCAGCCGGGTGTTGAATAAGGATAGGGCATTAGATTAGCTGTGCCCCCTAAATCACACAAAAACTCGTAGCACCTCGGCTTTACCAATTTGTGTGGGGAGTGTAAAACTCCAGGGGTCTTTGAGCTAACTTTTGGCATTTTGCTCAATGCCACAATGACGCCTCCTCGGTCGAGTGCTAAAGTCTTGACGTCCATAATCTAACTTTGTTCTCCATCACGTCCTTCAAGTATTTAGCATGCCCAGGCATTCCCTGCAAGACATCAATAAGAGGCAAATTTATGTAAGTTCTTTGAAACTCTCGCAGAACTTTTTGGGTATTCACTCCTCTTTTTAATAACTGCGAGTCTGAAGGAATGGTGGTGGTGGTCTTTGTCTTGGCTGCAATGAAGGTTACGCATTTTGTTGCCCAACACTATGATTTGCTCCAGTATCGGTGGATGGTCTGGTCAAACCAACTCAGTACGCACCTCCTTTTACCATCTTCCAGGCCTTTGCATCGGCTAATTTCTTTCCTTTAAAATTTGATGGCATTGATCTGAGTTAGGATCTGCATCGCTTGGTAATCCCCTTGCGGCCTCATGTTACGGCATTGCTATTTGACCCACTTGTTTTCAAGATTGCGGGTGGCTACTTGTTGATTCATTAAGTCTGTTTCCATCCTCGTCTGATTTTCCCTTTGATCCCAGTGTCTCCATGATTTTTCTGCTGATCTGTTTCCTCAATGCGCTACTCATTACCTATCATTAGCACCATTATAGCACGATCTGTGATGTTGAGGATCTTTGATACCACTTGCTTTGGTTTCCAAAGAAAAATTCGGGTGGCCACCTTGAATTCTCTTGTTGTAGTTGTGCCAAGAAATTCTTATTGTTATTTGCACATTCCCAACAACATTGATAATTCGGATTGGCTCACAAAAGTCTGCATTGTACCCATTATTTCCACAAATTTTACACAACTAGGAATATTGTTGCATTAACCTAGCCACGGTGTTGGTTCATACTCGACTTATTAGATAAAGTCATCTTACGTCTTGGAGCAAGCTATTGTGCTACCAAGGCATTCAAGCCATCTGCTTCTATCAACCACGATCTCTTTCCTGCCCCTCTTGATGACCTGCGTTGTGCCACTCTTTTAGTTCCTTGTGCAATTGTTCAACAAAGTGTAAAACTCATCATATGTCTTCTCAAGGCTTGCCCACCCGATCTGAGAGTCTAGTAATATTTTGTGTGTGGGTCTAGACTTTCCAAAAAGTATGGGCGATTACTTCATTCGATTTCTAGTGATGGGGACGAGTCTCTCAACAATGACTTGAATCTTTCCCAAGCCATGCTATAAGTTCTCATCGGGGCTTACGCGGCCCAGGTATTTCACTTCGCAACTTTGCGGTTTTTCCTGAAGGAAAGAATCGATAAAGAACTTCCCTAGCCAAGTCATTCCATGAAGTTATGAGTTCGGTGGCTCGGCCTTGGCCCTTTTCGCCTCTCCCAGCAATGAGAGTGGGAAGAGGGTTAAGCAGGACCTGTAATCCGTGGACATCTTAGGTGGGGACAAGCGTGTCACTAATCTCTAGAAAGCTACGTAAGTGGCTGCTTTGCTTGGGTCCTCATGTGCCATTCCGGTGAATTGACCACTAGAATGCCATTTGCACCACGATACATTTTAGCTGAAGTTTCTTGAGGCTCCGGTTTACGGATGCTAGAGTCACATTTGTCCGCTAGTGGGATGGCCACTTAGCGAACTAGTCTTCTTTGCCATTGCTTATGATGACAAGCGTAGCACCGCGGGTAGTTTGTTGTTATATACCTTTTCTTGAAGTCTCTTCAGCTTTGCTCTAGGGCTACTCTCCTTTGCAAATGGATTTGACGTTCGAGTTCAAGCAACGGTTCCACAAGCTCTCTATTTCCTTGACTCGGCAGGGCAACCTGTCAACTGCAAATGATTAGACTAAGACCAAGTTTCTCAACACTTAAGGAAATTCAAAAATCACAAAAAATAGATAAATTATCAAAACTTAGCCAAATCCCAAGCAACGAGCGCCAAAATCTTGACGTCACCCGCATCGAAACGCGTCGCAAAGTGTACGAGTCGTGCAAGTAATATAGTGGCTCTTTTTAAGAGCTGGGATTGTCGAACCCACGGGGGCTGGACCCATTCCTCTAACATATCCATTTCTAGTGTGATCTTAAATACCTAATTGTTGGTTATAGACATTTTTGATGGAGAATAATTAAGTCTAGGTTTGGTCAACGAAATATTCTTAAATTATACAAAGACAACATGAGTTTAAACCAGATAATCATGCGATACTACGATTTGCAATGGGTTAAGCATGGAACTTTCAATTGTTATTTCACATAATTAGGTGCATGTTCATGGTCTTTCGAGCCTCTAAACCGGCAAATCAGCCTTCTTGCATCATTGTGAGGAGGATGCTAATTTCTGATTATTGGGCAGTGGAGTATTTGTGGTTTTACGGAAACAATTAGGGACTTTCGTGCGTCTAACCACATTTCCCAACTCAGCTTAGCCTCACAACTACTTTCTTGAGTGTTGATGTGATAATCCCAAGTGGTCTTTAATAACCCCGTTTGTCTTAAGCAAGGTGTTAGGTATATTTTATCCTAAACACAAGATTATACATGAGATACAAACATGCTCCTCACATTCCTAGGCATTGCTTTCTCAAGCCCTTTGCCCAAGCTAACGAAAATTCTTTCATGGTGATCAATCCTTAAAACAACCAACAATCTAGAATGCAAGGCGAAAACAACAATCAATAATAATTCAAAACAATTTCCATAAAATCACAATCATAATTCCTTGGCTTCAACCCTAGGAAGAGGTTCTTCTAACCATTCAAGTTCGTAAAACTACAATTAAACTACTACTAAACTACATACTTACAAGAATTTGGTAGATGAGAATGGAATTTTCCAAACCCTAGATGAGTTCTCCCACTTCTCCCTTCACTCCTAGGTAGTTTTCGAATAAAATCGTGACCAATTGAGAATTAGAAGACTAAGGGACCTATTTATAGTAAATGGAAACGTGCAAATTTGGCGAGTCATGGAGCTGACTCCGTGTCACGGAGTGTATCAGCGGTGCCTCGTGACAGGATGCTGCTGAGCTCTCTAATCCACCAAAAATCGACCCTCATGACACACGCGTTGGCAGCGTGTCACGCGCGCGGCGCGCGATGGCACTCCTCTGCCATGGAGATGGCATCTGTGTATTGCGTTGCTGTGTATTTGGTGCGCCTCCTTCAGCGTTTTCTCGCTTACGGCATAGGCGTGTACCAATGCAGGCGCTGACACACGCTGCGTGGCCCACGCTGCACAGCGCGGCTAGCCTTGCCATGGCCTACTCCTTTCTTAGACGTTCGCGTTTTATTAGATTCCAAGCACAATACTTCACCAACTCATGGATTGGATTTCGCAAAATCACGCCGAAACCTACAAAATGAAGACTAATCATGTTGGTTTAGCATATATTCACATTTATATAAAACTACATGAAAATGTATAAAATAACTTAGATAAACAAAACTAATTTAGGTTATAAAGCGTCACTCGGGCATGCTATTCTGCCCGAGATCATCAACCAACCTAACTCCTAACCTTGCGGCTTGATGCATCCTTCCCCTGTCGTTTTTCCTTCATCCACATAGAGCCACACTCTTCATGGAAAGTCTACTAAGTGTGTCCTCTACCGCATTAGCCTTACTAGATGATAAAGAACACTCATATCATAGTCTTTGAGTAGCTACAACCACCTCCTTTATAAGTAGATTGAGGTCATACGTGTGAACTGTATTGTAAGCTCTTGTGGTCCGTAAACACACACAGTGGACCCTATAAAAGTAATGTCACCATATCTTCAATACAAATACCACCCATGGCCAACTCTAGATCATGGGTCAGATCAATTCTTCTTATGAATCTTTTGTTGCCTAGAGGCATATATTACTTTCCCCAGATGGCATCAATACCACCCTTTGAGAACGATTCTCGGTATTACAATACACCAAAAAACCATCCGTACCCTTGGGTAGAGTCAACAACGAGTGCGGTAGTAAGTCGAGATAAAAGTAATGTCACCATATCTTCAATACAAATACCACCGCGGCCAACTCTAGATCATGGGTCGGGTAATTCTTCTTATGAATCTTTAGCTGCCTAGAGGCATATGCTATTACTTTCCCCCGTGGCATCAATACACACCCGAGAACGATTCTCGAGGTATTACAATACACCAAAAAACCATCCGTACCCTTGGGTAGAGTCAACACTGGTGCGGTAGTAAGTCGAGTCTTCAACTCTTGGAAGCTCTTCTCACAAGCCTCTAACCATTGAAACTTCACCTTTTTCTGAGTCAATTTGGTCAAATGTGCTGCAATTGATGAGAAAACCTCAACAAATCTTCGGTAGTATCCAGCTAGGCCCAAGAAAATCCGAATATCCAAAGGATTCACCGGTCTAGGCCAATTCTTCACCACCTCAATTTTTTGAGAGTCTACTTTTATACACTCACTTGATAACACATGGCCTAAAAATGCTACCGATTTCCACCAAAACTCTCACTTGATGAACCTGGCATACAATTGGCGATCCTTGAGAGTCTGAAGCAGTACTCTCAAATGAGCGGCATGTTCCTCCTTGCTCCGAGAGTATATAAGAATATCATCAATTAAAACGATCACGAACATGTCTATGTACTACTTGAACACCCTGTTCATCAAGTCCATACAAGCTATAGGAGAATTTGTTAGTCCGAAAGACGTAACTACAAACTCATAATGACCATACCGAAACCTGAAGATTGTCTTCGAGATATCACACTCCTAAACCCTGAGATGATGATACCTGGACCGGAGATCTATCTTTGAGAAACACCTTGCACCTTGAAGCTGGTCAAACAAATCATCAATCCTGGGCAAATGATACTTGTTCTTAACGGTGACCTTATTCAATTGCCGATAGTCAATGCACATCCGAATCGAACCATCCTTCTTCCGTACAAATAACACTGGTGCACCCCATGGAGACTTGCTCGGCCTAATGAAGCCCTTATCTAGCAGGTCATTCAATGATCCTTCAATTCCTTTAGCTCGACTCGAGCCACCTTGTAAGGAGGGATAGAGGTAGGCTACGCGTCAAGTAGAAGATCAATACCAAAATTGATTTCTCTCTTAGGTGGAACACCAGGTAAATCATCCGAAAATACTTATGGGTACTCACACACCACCGGAACTGACTGAATAGTCGGGGCCTTAGACTCAACATCTTTAAACCTAATTAGATGATACATGCAACCCTTAGAAATCATCCTTATTGTCTTAAGATAGGAAATGAAATGACCTACAGGTACCGCCGAACTACCCTTCCACTCCAAGACTGGCTCACCTGGAAAATGGAATTCCACCGCACGGGTTCTATAATTTATAGAAGCATAACATGCATACAACCAATCCATGCCCGTAATAATATCAAAGTCAGTCATGGCTAACTCTACATGGTCTGCGGAGGTGACTTTATGCAATATAGTGACTGGGCATCCTCTATACACCCGCCTAGCTACAACCGAATCACCAATAGGAGTAGAAACTGAAAATGGTTCTGACAGAGTCTCGGGACTAACTCTAAAACTACTAGCAATATAAGGAGTCACAAAAGACAAGGTATCCCCTGGATCTAGCAAAGCATAAACATCAATATGAAAAACTCATAACATACCGGTGACATTGCTCGGGGAGACCTCCTGCTCCTGACTGGGTGCTAAAGCATAGAACCTATTTTGGTGCTAACCACCGGATGCACTAATCGAGGCACCATGCTGAGGGGACGTGCTGTGGGAGTGGCTGAACTAGCTACTGGCATATGGGCTCCACCGCCCCCTGATCTGGCTGAAGGGCAATCGCTAAGTCTGTGTCCGGGTTTGCCACACTCGAAACAAGCATCTGAACCAACTAGGCACCTCCCTGAGTGGTTCTTGCCGCACTTCGCACAAGCTGGAAAAGTGCGCTCCATCTGCATGATACCCTGGCCTCTCGAGTCTGGCGCCTTGCTCCTCTGATCCCTTCTGCATCTAAACGACGTACTGGTTGATGATGATGCTAGAGCAATAGACTTATGCTGGGACTACTGACACTGTCCACCCCCTGATCTGGCTTGAGAAGTCCCATAACTATCGGTCCTGGACCTCTTGGCCTCTCTCTGCCTCTGATATATCAACTCCATCTACTGAGCATTCAACAAAATGCGGGGAAAGTCTATATCCCAATGCAACATAGCGATCCTGCAATCCTTATCCAGATAGTCTGCCACTCCATGTACAAAATGGCTCACCCGAGCCCTCAGTCAGCCACCAACTCTAACGCATACTTGAATAGATGGGTGAACTCCAACGCGTACTCTTGAACAGATATGTCACCCTACTTCAAGTTAATAAGCTCAGCCGCCTTATGCTCCCTCATCTCTCGAGGGAAAAACTGATCCTAGAATGTTGCGTGGAACTCTTCCCAACCTATAGGGCCTATACCTACTGCTCTAGCATCCCTCCACTACTTGAACCATATGTGAGCCACCCTCTTTAGCTGATATGAGTCCAAATCAACAAAATCTCCATTGGTCATCCCCATAACCTGGGTAATATTTAGAATCTCCTCAATGAAATCGTGTGGATCCTCATCGATCTTGGACCCAAGGAACTCCGGAGGGTTCACCCTCAAGAAATCTCTAACCCAGTTCGCTGTCGCATTGCCATTCTGGGAACATGTGCAACAACTTGTTGGTTGACTTGAGCAGTCAAGGCTTGTGCCATAATTTGGATAGCCGCCTGAAACTCCGCGTGTGCAACTGGCTCTAGTTCTTGGGGCTCCCGAATAGGTGGGGATTGCTGATGCCTATGACCATTGCCATCCTCGTGGCCTTCACTGTTCCCATTTCTTCTTTCGTTCATTCTAGTCATGATTCTGCAATCATGAATAGCACTAATTATAAGGATTGAAAGCTTTTTCATCGCACGACATAGATCATGAAAGAAGGGAACATTTCCTAAATGTCTCATAGCCTCTTCATCATAAGTGTGGCGCACTTCACATCCATGAAAAAGACTCTACTTAACGCGACTTTCAAACACCCTAGGATACTTCAAAACCTATTGCTCTGATACCAAGTTTTTCATGACCCGAATATAGACCCAGATCATAACACAGGACAACGAACCCCGAGAGGCTCCAAGTCGACCCATAGCATAAGAATACATCTAACTTCATTCACTTTAAGCGGAAGGCTGAACATAAGGCATAGCAGTAACATAAACATAACATAACATATCATAGCATTCGGAGGCACTGGGAATATACATAAGTTGAGTACTACATACTGTCTAAAAGCCTCTACTGTATAAGATGGGTTAATAGGACAACACCCCTAACTAATTCGGCCAAGTACTAAAACATAAAATGACATAAGGTCTAGTCAAACGGCCCTCGGAACATGAGGACTCACCAACAAGCTGAAGGTGAACTCTGAGATCATCTAAAGATGAGGATGAGCCTGAGAGTAGGGTCCTGTATCATGAAACGATACAACATAGAAAGTATGCGGTCTATACGTGGAATGTACCGAGTATGCAAGGTAAGTAAAACGGGAATTTAATATATATATATAT